>JAUMHR010000064.1:1360828-1375715 GCA_032361145.1 Enteromius fasciolatus
CCAAGTGATTAGCACACCTGATTCTGATCATTTGAATGGGTGAGCGAAAACTTTTGGTAATATAGTGTATTTAATAAAAATTGTATATATTTAAATAATAATAAACTGACATACAGTATATTTTAAAAAAAACTATATAACTATGAGAAATATAATCCATTGTAACTAAAGTAGATGAATCGTGTTCATTGTGTTATAAATGATCATATTCTTAAACGCTATGACTACAAAACACATTAAAACTGTTCTTATAAATATTCATGAGATGATGCAACATATTAAAAGCTATTAATTTATTCATGATAATGCCTTAAGAATACTATAATGTATTATAAATACAGGCTTCATAGAAAGTGTTACCGACTTTTTTGTTTTGTTTTTTTCCTGTGTATGTAAATGTTGGTTTAAATATGATTAAATATGCAATTACATTGTCATCTGAAAATGTGGTTTAAAAAGCATTTGTCATCTTAATATCCTGTCCCCTTGAGACATTTACGTCCTAAACGAACAAAAGACAGACTTTTAAGGAGCTGTACTCGACATAATTGTGCCATCTTTCTCAGCAGCTTGTGCAACATGGCAGATATGACAGTGGAACAATCTCTGCTGTCTTTTGATCAGTCAAGGCCCTCAAGGTATAACCGTCTCTTCTTTCACTGCACACTTCACGCTGTCACAGCTCTTCAGATTCACAGAGTGTTAAAGTGTTCATCAGCTCTACTGTATGCAGCCGCTAGATTTAAAAGCACTGTTTTTTAGACAATATAAAATACCTGGAGGCATTTGAAGGTGCTGGAACTCATTAAGTAATAAGAGCTCTGGGACTGCAACAGGAAGGAGCACTGCGACTGTAAATATTCCTCATTTACTTGCTCCTCTATGGGCATTATGGCTAGTTTTCCAAATCTTACATTAGATTAGCCTACACCCTGACCGTGAGGCCAGCAGGAGAGCGCTGTTGGCCAAGTCAAGCATTACTGTTACTATTGTTTAAATTTGTAGGTAAGGGTTAGTTGTAGCTGAATGGCGTTATACGATGATATGTAATCATGGATTCAATCCCAAAAAACGCACATGCTCATAAAATACACACTAAATCATAATTGTTCCACTAATTCTGTAAGGGGTAGCTTTAGGAGTGGTCATTCGTATGAATTAATAAAAATTCTGAATATTAACACGCATTTTGATTAGTAATGACAATCATGCTTATTTTTTATGACGACAGATACAACCCGACACTGTCGTTATTTTACACTAAAGTGCACTTAACTTTACAACCAAAGACAGTAGAAAACATGGGTTTGTGATGTCACCCGTAGGTTTCTGGAAAGCATTTTTGAAGCTCAAAGTAGGCGGAGCCGACCGTCTCCATGTTGGAATCGAGTCACTTTCAGATTATAGCAAGTATAGTAAATGGGCAAAGAGGCGGGGCTGATTGTAAAACCCCGCCCACATAGCTCGAAAGTGGCAACATCAGTGGCAATCCACCTGTCACTCAAGTAATCACGCCCGTAATTATGCAGAACCTTAAGGTTTGATTTAATTTAAATCGATGAGTTATAAAATAAATTCACCCCCTCACTGTTTGCACAGAAGGGCAAAATTAGCTATATAGATTTTTTGAACCAGGCTGTAAACATGTTTTTTTTTGCTGTAAAGTTGGGCATTTTAACATGGGGGGTTATGGGCCTCTAGCGACCAGTCGATGAATTGCAGTTTGTCACTTTATCTATCTATCTACTGTATCTGTCTATCTATTTTTCTGGTTGTAAGGACTGCCCCATCAAAAAAGCACGTTTTATTTTTAGGGATAATTTTTGTCCTAATTTAAATCTCATAAACTTGCATTCAAGGTGGGATTTTAAAGGAAAGCACCACCATTTTCCCATATCCCACTATGTTCTTTCCTCAATTTAGACAACTTGAGACATCTCTCTCCCGTCTCAGTGCATGCACTCGATCGCTCTAGTGCGCGGCTCCACTGTTAGCGAGCACTTCACAGCACTCCAACCTCGGCACAGTAATATCATTCATCCTAAAAACTCCCCCTCTTCCTCTCACTTCCTTCAAGGAGTGATGATATTACTGCGCCGAGGTCGAAGTGCTGCACATTATAGTTATGTTATCCGCTTAGAAAATAACGTTTTATTTTGTCACCATACTTACTTGTGTAATCCCTGTTTGCACCAAATGCATGTATCAACTCGTCTAAGTTAAGGGAAGAACATAGTGGAATATGGAAAAACGGTGTACCAAATTTGCAGCATGTTTTGAGCAGGCTTTCAGTTAGGCTCATATTTATCTATTGCAGTGTGAAACCCCAGCAGATTTATTCGTTGAACCCAATGTCTGATTACATGACTCTCACAACTTCATCTTTGATGAGATACCAAGATAACAAACAACAGAACAACCCCAAACAAGCTCGTTTTAATCAATGCGAACAGGGTTTGAACACCTCAGTACAATGGCATCAGTGTGTTAGAGGAGAAACATATTGGATGTGATTAACAGCACATGCTGCTAACACAATGTGAGTCATGCGCAAAATGGCATATTAAAATTCACACTCACAAACTCTTCAACGAGGGTCTGTGATTAATTGCTACAATGCATTTATGGAAACGAGAGCACAGATGTTCACCGTTCGTCGAGGCGGCGTTAATGCACTGCGGCATCGTAAGAGAGTCAGTTCCAGGTCAGCGCTGCAGTGAGGCCTCGATAGTGATTGCATTCATAGGCCCGATGTCTGAAACTGTCCGGTAAAAATAGAACAGCTTCGTGACATAAAAATATTATGAGATGTGATTTTCTGTATTGATTTTGGACCAGAGTGTATGTCATGGTGGGGGTCCCAGAGAGGACACAGAGCCGTATTTGTAGGCCAAGGGTAGTTTGAACACAGGCGTTTCCCATGCTGACTCTCGGCGGTAGGCCACATTAGGAGACGGATTCATCGCCGGCTCCCGTAGACCACTGGAGAACTCCCTACTGCAAGAGATACTTCTCCTGTTACTCTGGGCATCCACACTGAGATAGAGCAGTAGTCTAAAGACACAAGACAGTGCAGTCATTCTTTAGTGGAACAAATACCTGACAGTGGCGCTGAACGGTGCTGAATGGCTACCCATAGAGCTCTGACTCGATGCTCTGTGAAGAACTGAACCTAAATGGAAAGAGAAAGGAGAAAGGAGTGCCGCTTTTTATTTTTGACAGTACAAACTTTTTTAAAAGGTACACGTTTGTACCTAAAGTGCCCGTTTTGGTAACTTAAAGTACTTCAAGTGTACATATATGAACCTCATTGATACAAAAGTGTACCTTTTGAAAAGGTATCGACCCAGTGACAGCTTTATCCCTTTATTTCTGAGAGTGCCATCCACTCTTTTCAGAGGAATATATTTGCCACTGGGAACATGTAACCAGTGTTATCAAAACCAACTGCTTTTAAATGAAAGTATGTAAATCTGTCTTGTAGTCTTTTGTTATTTAGCATGAAACGATCAGTATCTGTGTGTTCACACAATATCTCTCGTATAATTGCTGGTTTATATAAATATGCCTCTCTCAAATGTCGTTGTTTTTCCTTTACTTCAAGAGTTCAGTGTAGTTTAACTTCAGACACCTGCATCTGTCGTTTAAACACAAGCGTACATTTATATAACATACTCTCTGTAATTAGTGTTAATGCAGAGAAATTAGATTTTATATATTTTAGACCTTTTCAGCTAACTAAAACAATATTGCCATCACCTGTAACGTTTTTTTTTTATAATAATTGATTATTATTAAATAAAACTTTCACATTTTTGTTACTTATTTTCATTACAGTTCTTAGAACATCATTATTATATTAATTTATTTACTAGTTTGTGCTTATTTTATTTTAGTATTTAATATTTATGCCTTAGCACAGTCTAGAGCCATCTTTTAATTCAGGCTAAATGTAAGGTATTTATTTAACCTTCATTTCTAGTTTTATAACATGGTATTAGACGTAAGATATGATATGTGATAATATATTTTATATTTTTGACTGATTTCAGTTAATGAAAATGTTTGGTTAACAATGATACTAGGTTCGATTGCTATATTTACTGACTCTTTTATTAGAAAAAATTGTGTCACATTATAATAGTAAATTACGCAATAATTCTTTCCTAATTACCTATTGTAATAAATAGTGAAAACATTGTTTTTTGTGTCTGTTATTTATTGTGGGCGGTCACTATAATAAGACGGTGTCTTAAGGACTAATTCGACCACGTTTGTGAAGAGGTCAACAGTCTTACTTTTCAGATCCTAATTAGATCATTCTCCCTTTTTATAACTGACTTACTGATAAAAAATGAGACGACTAACTTTTTAAGACTAGTGTAAGCGGTTTATGCGTCTGGCCAAGAATATGGACTCCCATTTCCACAACTGAAAAAAAAATGTTACTGCGACTTTTTATCTCACAGTTCTGATTGATTCTGATTAAACACATCAAAATTGGACTTTATAACTCACAATTTGGAAAAAAAAGTCAGTATTGTGAGATAAAACGCAATTAGCTCTTTTTTAATTCAGAATGTGCTTCACAGTGAAGTTCAGGTGACTGAAAACCAATGATTTTATAAAGACAAACCTATGCGGCAGTCCTTCGGGGAGCTTCTGAGACAAATCCTACTCATGACTTCTGGCTAGATGGAGAAACACAAGTATAATCACAACAGGGCTGTATATACCCGACAGTAAATGCAGGAAAATAAAGCGAGTTTACTTTGTGAGAGTGCCCCCTGCCGTTGATGTGTATGCTGTCAGCTCTGAGAAAGAACAACCAAATCCCAGTCAAATTATTCAGTGATTAGAGCACAGACTGTTCTGGACGGATAATATTTCATAGACTTTCCACGGGATGTTAGCGACTCGTCAAACACAGTCAGCTGGAATCTAATCAAACAGTATACATTTCTCTATCATGTCAGTTAGTTGATTATAAAACTATTTAGTGTTACTGAATCAAACAGAACAATAAAGAATCATGTGAAACTAAAGGACAAGTTGTTAAATGTTTACTTGCACTCTAAAACCGATGAAACCTTCTTTGGAGCTGAAAGCTGATGGTTTACTCACAGGCTAGCAGAGGACAAGGATCCTGACATTGAAAGCGGGGAAGAATAGGGGATTTTTGTCACCGGAGAAGCTGAAATAAACCGAGAAACAGCACTTTGTAATGGTATAATCACTCACTAAATATATCATTTTAACTGCCTACAAAACGGTAACAGTCTGAAAAATGTGTTCATCTTAACAGAAGCAGGCTAAAACGCACCTTGACTTGCTGACGGTAAATCTCGGCTGGACCGTAACGCCAGTCTTGAACTGAAATGATTTTTAATGACACGTGTTACATTCATAAATCGCACGTGAACCGTGATCCTCTGTTCCTACATCTATACGGTATCACATGCCGTCTTACAAGAATACATGCCCCATTTACAATAGATATAAAAGGCATTAGCTGCCTCTGGCTTTTTATTTCTATGTGAATATACGTCATTTATTCCAGTCTTCAGTGTCGCACGGTCCATCAGAAATCATACGCTATTTTGCTGCTCAAGAAACATTTCTCATAGTTGATGATATTTTTCAGGATTCTATGATGCAAAGAAAGTTCATAACAGCATTTATTGGAAGTAGTAAATGACTTTAGGAGGGTTTTCACAGACCGGGTCACATAGCTGTGCATTAACGCTAAAAATCTCCAAATTTTCTTTTTGATATAAAGGTATATCTGAAGTTGATATAATCTCTTTTCATAGATCGTATTGACATACCTTTGATTTTGAACAGTCATCTCTAACTTGGATATGTAAGCATTTCGTTCTGAAATTTTCCTGCACGAAATAGAAAACAATAGAAATGAGGCAAAAACGCAGTTGAAACGGCCGCACTGATGCCGTACTCATACATACTTGGACATCTTCTGCATCTCTTGCTGCATTTTCAGTCCGTCCTCCTTCATTCTTTCAATCTGTTTCATTTGATATACCACATTAGCAGTATCCACATCTACCATATCCTCGAATCGGAGCTAGTCATGTTAAGGGCGAGATGCTCTCACCTTCTGCTGATAGTGGGTCAGTAATCTTTTCTGGTGTCTCGCCTGGAACTGTAAAACCTGCAAAGCATAAAAAACATGACTTCATGCCTTAAATTCATGATTAACATAGCTTTATGTATAGGGTTACCTTGCTTATCTCTGAGAAGTACTTGACTGCCACCGCACTGATATCTGAGAAAAGCTCTTGTACCTCCGGGCTACTCTGGGAGAACAATGCAGATTATTAAAATATATCTTTATCACAAAATAAATAAATATAAATCTTACTTTATCAGACAGTGGGGAGATCTGACACGTTGCTTTGCAAATGAGGCATACACCCTGCTTTCCTGAAGGGGAAAACAAATACATCCCCTCTGTAGAACTTTACTGCTTCCAGCAGAGGGCAGTATATGCACAGTACATAACTCGTGTTATGTTAAGCAAGCATTATTATACCATTTTGAAGAATGAATACGTGTTAATGTTAAATTATAGTGTCATATATAATATCAGCAATAGTTATAATATAATATGACATATAAATATAATGTAGATAATCATGTTATATATATATATTAGTTACCTCTCTGAAAGCAAACATTACAGATGATGTGGCCGCAGTTTGTGACAGCAAGCTGACGTTCAGGACCAGGTGACACGAAGCACGAGTTACAGCAAATCCAGTGAGACATTATTCTGTTTATGTACAACAACATCATTTCATTGCAGTCATTTAATTTCATGTAATAGACGCTTTACGTGTTTAAAATCACTGTAGAGATGCCAAAACTGCTGCCATCACCAGTTACGACAGGCCAGAGAAATGTATGCACCTGTTACGTTAGAGCCATAACACTCCCTAGATAGACTGCTTACAGAGTTTAGAGACACAGCCTGTGTGTTGCTAGGGTCATACATAACGTTAGCGTTTCATAACAAACCGATCGAGGTCTTAGTTAATTCAGTTTAAAAATACACCTTCCCCTCACCTTTGAGGGAAGAATGAGGGACTTATAAAATGGAAATAATGAGACAAATGGATAAAATGTGCATCAAGCGGGTGTAAATATACAGGTGGCTGTAACGTTACTGTATAGCAACTATAGAAAATAACGTATAAAATGTCTCTGTGGACTTCACTGAAGTTCCCAATAGTGCCGTGGTCACTCAATCTTTAGAATAAAACACATACCTGTAACTTTTCTGCACGCAATCGGTCGCGTGTACACTAAATTGTACATTTACCAGTTATCATATAACGTTAACACATTAGCAGGCTTTTTGAAACGATGGCGTCACGGTGACGTAATCGCGCACGCCTCAAAAAATAAATTAATTAATTAAATTAGGTTAAATTAATTCCTCCGGAATACTACGTCAACGAAATAATAATAATTTGAGCATTTATTTGGTTTAGCAATTAAACAATAAATAATGTATATTTCTGTTACTGTATCTTCATTTTTGACATCGGTGTTGACAGTTTTATCAGTCGCGTGTAACTAAATCGTACCTTACTAGTTATATAGCAGGTTTTCTGGCGCTTTTACGGTGACGTAATCGCGCACTCTTCAATAAATAAATAGATTATTCCTCCGAAATACTACGACAACGAAATAATAATAATTTGAGCATTTATTTGGTTAAGCAATTAAACAATAAATAATGAATATTTTTATTACTGTATCTTCATTTTTGACGTTGGTTATATCAGTCGCGTGTTACTAAAAAGACGACGTCTCGGTGACGTAATCGCGCACTCCTCAATAAATTATCCTCAATAAAACGAAATATTTTATTTTTATTTTTTCTGACCATAGTTTCCTCCAAAATACTACGCCAACAAAATCATAATAAACTGAACATTTATTGGTAAAACAATAAAACACAAATAATGCATATTTCTGTATTCTGTCTTGGCGTCGGAGTTTATAGTTTTATTATAGAGTTAATAATAAAACTAATTGTAGTAATTAAAGGGCCTGATATTTTGGTGAAAACTTTTCATAAAGAAATGCGACCCTGGACCACAAAACCAGTCGCCTAGCACGCGTAGCCTATATTTGTAGCAATAGGCATAGCCAATATTCATTGTATAGGTCAAATTATCGATTTTTCTTCCATAACAAAAAAAATTAGGCTAGGATATTAGGTTAAGGTTGAGCACAGTCACACTGTCAGAGTGGAATAAAACAAAGAAACACACACAAAATAATAATGATTATGAAATCTGTAGGCTGAAGGCATAACGTTGAATTTATTAAAATCACATGCTCATTAGACTTACATTCATCAACATGCTTCAAACAATTATACAGTTATCCAAACGCACAGTTAGTCATTCCATAAAGCTAAACCAACTTCTTTTCAATAAGAAAGTTTTTGAGGTTTTTCATTTGCCAGATTCCAACAGAGACGAGGATCGATGTCTGAATAATGGCCCACCACAAAACGTTCCCATTTGTTTCCTCGCTCATTTGGCGAAACTTCTCCTCACGTTCCTGGTGTGGCAGTAAAATAAACAGATACAAATTGCACATAATCACCAGAGAGCAAGTACACCTTGGAAAATGTGGACAGATGACACTTGGTCTGGTTCTTATTCTCCTCCTGGCAAGCAACATTTTGTTGTCAGGCCACCCTGCCTGTGTTTGCTTACCCTTTGGAAATTTTGCTGCCGGCTAATGTACCGTATCTGTTCGATGAGGTGCTGCAAGTTGTACTCCATTGCTTTCATGGTGTCTTTTGCCTTCGCAGCATTTGGGTCAATGGTGTGCTCGCCCATCTGAACATCCAAATGCACTTTCTGTACATAAATAGAAAAGTAAGAGCACGGCTAGCTGATATCTCAAGCATGAGCCCGCGGCAACTCACCAGACGATCTCCGGCGAACACAGAGAACCTGGTGGAGTTGGACTGCATGCACAGGAAATGTTGACCCGAAGCATGGGATTTAAAGGTGAATTTTCCAAATCTCCCGAAGCGCTTTAACAAGACCACCTGCATATGACAGAATGCATCAGAGGAATCCTTGCAGGTGATAACAGTTAAGAGTATACTATATAATTCTCATTTATGAGTCGAATCCTTCAGACCGCATGGTCAGGGTCTCTCACAGTCACAGTCAAACCAAGATGTGGGTTATTGGACTTCTTATTTTCATCCCAGTACTCTAGCAGAAACACACCTGAAGAGAGACACGGAACTGTAAAAATGATTTTAACAGTAAAAAAACTGTACATTCCTGTAAATTAACAGGGAAAAAACATAAACTGACATTCCCAGAATTCCCTGCATTACATTTCAATTTTTTTTGTCATGATGGTGTTTTAATGTTTGTGTGAATGACTCTGAGCTCCTTCTATATATGTTTATATTTAAAAGCTGCTTGTGGATTTCAAAGCTACAGAACAGATTTCAGTGTTTTAATAGGTTGGTATATTAACTTTGCATCAGTTAATGAAATTACAGTATTTAACTGTAAATTTAACTTAAAACTGTAAAACCTAAAACGTTGTTACCGTATTTTTTTACGGTCACATTACGGCAACCACAGCTGCCAGTTTTTTACCAAAAATTGTACGCATTTTTTTTTTACAGTGTCGTTTTTTTTGTACACTCTCAGAAATAAAGGAACTGGGGTGGTGCATTTTCAAACGTTTGTAGCCAAAGGATTCATTTTGGTACCTTAAAGGTACATATTTGAAGCTAATAGAGCACCTTTTGAAAAGCACAAACAAAAAGTAAACAATAAATATCCCACACATATTATAGGATCATATTTTCAGACACACCACTTTCATTACACAACTTTTCACCACATAAATAATGAAGTACTAGTGTATACAGTACTAGAGAGTTAGTTATTTTATAATCCATTGCAGTGTACAAAACAGTGTTTGCATGAAAAGAGAGAGCGAGTCTACAAAAATAGGATGATAGAAATAAAATATTGCACAAATAGTTTGAGTTTTGATATTTTATTAGCTAACCAAACACAAAAAAACTGTTCCAGAATCAAGCATTTTACAGAGCCATGTAATAATTTAATTTAAAGCACAGCTTAACATCTCTTATTCACTTCTGAGGTTAAATACTAATCTAAAATCATAACAAGAAGTAGTTTAATAGCTGTGATACTGGTTTTAATATCAAATATTTGCATAAACAAGAAACAACAAAAAAAGTATCTTAAAAAATAAAACATATGCCATAAACCCAAACAGGAAATAAAACAGTTATCGAATCAGCATGAGTCCCAAACTCGTTGTCTGTGCGTGTGAAAATTCAAAGGTGACTCCATTTGTAATCGTTCACATTATCAAAAGTGACTGTAATTTAATTTGACTTTTTGTCTTTGTTGTGTAACAGAGCGACAGCAAAATTCATGTTCACTGACCTGACACGAGTGTGTCCTCTGGAATCTCCTCAATGAGACACTTTTCCTCCTGTTCTCCTAAATCAAAATACATTGCCCGAGCCAAAATGACACAACTGGCTAGCAGCAGGCCTGTCAGCCTCATATTTACTGCTGTAAAAGAGTTCATTTTTAAGGTAAAAGAGCTACAAACAGCTAGTAAAGCTTGTGCCCAGCAGGTTTAGTGTGAGAAATCTGCAGCTGCTGTTTTTAGAGTCATGTTTAAACAAGGTAAGCAGAAAGTCACGATAAGATCAGGGAGAGACCTAAATATGTTGATAAAAAATAGTCAGTCTGTCTTGCTTTATTAAGATTTATAAAGCGGTTAGTTCTATTCCTGGATTCTGATTTTGTCAGCAGCAGTGTTTTATTCACGACTGCTTCACCCAAAGGTATCACTGAGCAACACCCTTAGAAACATAAACAATCAATAATACACTATGTATTAAATTAAATGTCTGTTATTTATTTAATGAAGCATGAGTGACCCCTGTTGGCGTTATGTTTCATGTTTCATCTTTAATTTTGAGACCACGCCCTTCTTTGTCTAATAATAATTGCTTCTCATGTTGAGATAGGTTGATGTGTGCCTGTCTTTGTGAAAGCCTGTAGTTTCCGACGTGAGGAGGGAATATTACTGTCTACTTTTCTGTTTTAGGTACGAATAATATGTCCATCCGTTTACACTGTAATAACTCGCGCTGCTCAGCGAATCGGTCTGTTTTCAAATTACTATATAAAGAAATAAGTGTGTGTGTGTGTGTGTGTGTGTGTGTGTGTGAAAGTGAGAGAGAAAAATATATGGTGTTTTAAAAAATGATACAGCGGATAAGCTGTTCTCTAATTTATTTAAACTCCATTGGATGCTCGGAACACTTTCTTCCGTTTACTGTTGCTGTCAGGAACTATTTTTAGGAAGGACTGCATTTAACGAATTTTTCCAATATTTATATATTTAGTTAGTAAAAGTTTATATATATATAATTTTTTTTGTGGTAACCGTTTTATAAAAGCAATAAGGTAACTGTTACTGGAGGCAATGCTGTATGGTGAACAAATCTCGGCTTGCAGGTACTTGATGCCTACATACAGTTTAATATTAAATTTAAACACCGTCCAGTCTTTTAGGGCTCTAAAATATTTTCAAGCCACAGTTAAAAACGTTCTGCATTAGAAAACAAAATATCAAGCCAGATGTCATCCAGTAGAAAGACGTCACTGTTCCTGAGCCAAATATTTCACAAAAACCTTTTAAAAGAGGATCAAGACTAGTTTGTCCAGAATCATCAACCTGAGGACTGGCTTCGTTGACTGAATCTTTATACTTAATCTGCATACATTGCAAAAATGGCTTTGAATAGTGGAATTAGAAAGTCTCATTTGATCCTTCATATTCAGACATTCATATATGACTTGACCAAATGAATGAAAAGTAAAATAAAAGAAGTAAATAATTTTTCACACAAGCATGATAAGGAATTCAGAAGGATTTATTTATTTGTATGTACAATTTTATATACAGTTTTGCAATTAATGTACAGATATCATCCACTGATGCAACATGTTTTGAGGAGAACCGAGTAGTTTTTTACTGAAGATGTGTATCTCATCTATTGAGCTTTATAACGTCAATGGTGAGGATAGTTTTCCACCAGAGAGCACCAGACTCCATGAACAGTGCATGATCCAGTGCATGAGTGTGTGAAACCTACAGTAAACTCCTGCTATAAGAGCAAATATCACTGCAAAGTAATAGATTTCTCATATTTCGCTCTCAATTGCAATACGCTTACTGAGAATTTGCTTTGGGCACTTTAGTCTTCTTTTCAACTTGTCATTTTAAAGCCGTTAACCAGTAGATTGTTCCCTGTGGATGAGGTATGGATGGTATATTCACACACAGTTGTCAGGGACACAGAGCTTCTTCTCCTCAAGGGGTGGGCAGGCAGCTCCATTGTTTGCAGGATGCATGTGAATATAGCGGGTTCTGTGTTTTACCCCTTTCTCACCACATTGACCCTTACAAAGACCCCAAGGTGACCAGACAGAAACCTCGCAGTCCAGAGGGGTATCTGCAGAAAAGGAGATGTTGATTAGTAGTAGTAACGCACTGGGAACAAATAATGTGCACATTTATAGTTCAAACTCTTGAAGCTCACACAACACATGTAAATTTGCCTAGAGAGATCTCCTGATTGACTGATGCTTTCCAGAAATCCTGGCCTTGTAAAAGCCTGATATGTATCACAGACTTCTGTACAAGTAGGAAAACAGAAGGATGGAATCAAAACACACATTTCCCTTCGATGACAAACACTTCCTTAGTGCTGAGTGGCAGAAAACGTTTAAACGGGTTGGCCTCCATTATCGTGTTTGCAGTTTGTTGTGTTGGTTACCATGGGAGTGCATAAACCTTTCTACAGCCCGCAATTTAATCACCACACGTTCTCTCTACAGATCTCTCGAAAACAGAGTTTAAGATTTAAATGCAAGAATGCACAAATACAGTTCTGTATGAGGAGACCATTACAACATTCACATCACAATTCATTTTTAATGCTTACTTATAAGAGAGCTATCGATTTCATTCCCGCTTGGGATCTGATTGGACTGGGTCGGCTGAACGGGTAAGCTGAAGATCTGGTTGTTCTTGATCTTTGTTAGGGAGACTTTGGCTATTGGGGGAAGATGCTTCAGTCTGGGATAGTAGAAGGAGTTGGCTGGGTGACTTGGAAATGATGCTGTTATCTGTCGAGAGAAGACATACGATATCTGTTACAAGATTTGTTCGAGAAAAAACAGGTGGTCTACCAAGTGGTCTGGATTGCTGGTTTTTGAAGGGGTTTTGACCTCTGACAAACTGACAGTGATTGCATAATCACCTTAAACCACATGTTTTTTTCAGCAGGGACTGGTTCTTAAACTGGTCTAAATCTGCTGAAAAAAAAACTTGCTTAAACTTTTTTTTAAGTTTTAAATGCTTAAACTTTCCAGGTCAGGTTGGTCTTTGAAGGACTTTGAAAACTTTTCCCTTTGTAAGGCTGGGAAACCAGCTAAACACAAACTTGGCCAGACTGGAAAAACAGCTTAAACCAATAAAGACCAGTAAACCAGCTCATTGTGGTCTAAGAAGCATTGTTTCATGGAAAACATTATATAATACGTACCATAAACTCTAGTGTGAAGGAGCACTTTGACTCACACAGGCAAAGAAAGATACAGAGCTAGAGTCATGAACACAGAATGTGTTTAATATGTAAACGACACTCTTTGTTGTATTTTCCTGTTAAAATAATGGAGTTCCATTGGAATTCTTCAGCTTCTAAGAACTGCCGGTTTCTCTGGTAATGGGCGGAGCTAATGCGCAAAAGACAATCTCATTGGCTGGCACTTACTCATTCATTCATTCATTCAACATATTTATATTGGGGACATCCAAGTAATTTGACATATTTGAATAGTTACTTTCCCTGGTAATCATGTATCTCAGTTTGTGGTAAGTAACTAGCAACTATCTACTTTTTTAAAGTAACTTGTAGGTTTGTCCACTTTACCTGAGTGATCTTGTCTTGGGGAATGGTCTCAAAGTTTGGTGAGGAGAAGGTGAAACCACTGTCTGTGCCGGCATCGTAGGGGTAGAGATCTAGGCTTATGTTTTCTTTCCAGTTATCACCCTCGCACAAGTTTAGACTGTCTATTCCAACAAACCAGTCAGGACTTGGCACGATGCGGACAATGAAGGACAGCTGAAAAACAAGAAGATCATTAGTGTTGGGTTTCGCTGTGGTTTTAGCTTGCTCATTAACTAGCTGGCACATTTTCATTTGGAAAGTTTTATTATTTACAATTCTCTCTATAATATTTTATATGGAATGCCTGGGAGGCCAGTGAAGTATTTGCTTGTAGAGAGCGGGTTTCAGAAGAATGCTTTGGACACAGTGTGGAAGTGTCCACATCTTTTGACTGAAACCATCTGTGGTTTTTATTAAAAAACAACTGAAAAAAAGATGGACTAGTCTGTACCCCAGCCTATCCAAATTGGAGTTAAAGGGTTAGTTCATCCATTACTCACTAGGTCATTAATTACTCACCTTCATTTTGTTCCAAATCTTCGTTCATCTTCATTACATTAGATGATTAGATTAGATTTAACTTTATTGTTATCACACATGTACAAGTACAAGGCAACGAAATGCAGTTTAGGTCTAACCAGCAGTGCAATGAGCAGCAAGTGCAGGATAAGTTATAAGTGCGCTTATAGAAGATATGTACAAGAAGAAACTGGGTAATATTTACAGATGGATGTACAGTACATGCCCCCCCACCAATGTAAACAAGGCTGATTACTCAAATATGTTAAAGTGTGCCTATGC
>JAUMHR010000064.1:1375815-1393729 GCA_032361145.1 Enteromius fasciolatus
TAACTGAAGTCCTGATGTCACATGTGGACTGCTTTACCAGTGTTTCTGGATCTGGGATCATTTTAGTTGTGGTGTTGTCTATGGAGGGACAGATAGCTCTCTGATATTATCAAAAATATCTTACTTTATGGGTTTGGAACGACATGAGGGTGAGTAATTAATGATAGAATCTTCATTTTGGGGTGAACTAACCCTTTAAACTGGTTAATCTGGTCAGCTAACCAACATTAAAATGCATAAAAACTACATTATATGTAAGACTGTCATTTGCTCAGGCTTCTCCTTGTTTTGACCTAGTGCAGTGCGGTGTGTACTCACTAAAGAGTGTCTTGCATAGACCTCAAATTCTGTAATTGCCTGGCCGGTTCCTCCAGCCACAGCTGGTGCTGAGAAGAGGCCATAGACGCTCTGGATCCGTTCCCCAGCTGCCTCCACTTCCTTTATCAGTGTCCAAGCCTCTCCTCTCTCAGAGAACTCTCTCACCCCATTACTGGCGTACTCGTTGCTTTGCCAGATGTGATAGTCTGAGCTGTGAGTTACTCCTAAAATGAACATTTTAGTGCATAACATGCTACTCAAGAGGGGCTTTTTAATTGATTTTTTATTTAAAGTAATAGTTCACCCAAAAATGAAATATTTTGAAGAAAGTAAGTTTGAGACTGTTTTGGTCACCATTGACTGGAAATTAATAGTGACCCCTGGTTACAGACTTTCCTTCAGACAAAGAAACCCGTACAGGTTTGGACCTACTCAAGAGTGAGTAAATGATGACTGATTTCTCATTTTTGGGTGAACTATTCCTTTAATCTGGAAAATCAAACCCTCTCAACAGGAACCATGTAAAAGGTCTGGGTGAACAGACACAAAAAGTGGCGTAGCAAACGCTATACATTTTTAAAAGAATAATGGTTACTACAACCCTGTTCTTATTTATAAGATCAGCCCACTCACCAATGATGGGGGACCACTGAGCAGGCGGCCTGTACAGAGGGTAGTGTTTGGGGAAAGCAGTCTGAGTCCACTGGCTGGTAAACGTCAGTCTGTACTTGGCAGCGGATGGTGCCGTACACACACGGTCCACGTCGACTGGCATTGCAGGGACTCCACTCAGCAGGGGCAGAGTCACGGTAAGCCACTGCAGCCAGCAGCTCACTCTCAAAGATGTCATGGTTTCCATGCTGGATCTGTAAAGGAACTATAAACCGTTTTACCAGGCATGTGAATGCATGCCATAACTAGGTTCGAAAGCTTTGTACCGCTCCTTTCTTACTGAACTACAGCAAGTGACAATGGTAAAACAGGGGAGCGAAAGACTTTACATAAGCTCCTATATGAGTGATTTGGTATAACTGTGTCATTCACTGACTAAGAAGGAAAGAATGTAGGTCAGGATAGCCACGTTCAGTCTCTGTGCTTCCTTACATGCAATATTCAGCAATGCAATTGCATCATTTGTTAAGATTAGCGCGATACTCTATATAACATAAACAACCCCCAGTTAAACCACTGTATTATTTTAACATAAACTGTTATATTATTTGTATTATTATTATGCATGCATCATGCACGATAATTAATTCAGATGCATTTAGCACAGTACTGTGCATTTGCCATATGCAGTACTACATTGCATATTCCCTAAAATATTATTTGAATTAAGCAGAAGCCATTCAACGCACATTTTGCAGAATGAATAAGTCATAAAGTTAAAGCACTTACGGGGTTTGCAGAGACAGATGAGGTTTTCTGCAGAGAAGCTGAGTGGAGGTCACCTGTGCCCAGGCATTCAGATGAAGACTGCAAGATTACCGTGTGTCTTCCAGCTATTTATGCGTTTCCAACGGTCCCCACAGTCTAACAATATCAATAACCTCCTGACCCCTCCCAGATGTAGTATCGAGCTCTCCACTCTCTTTACACTTCCATGTGGGATTTCCCCTTTGGTCTCAGCAAGCGAGTCAATCAAGATTCACACTTTTTTTTTTCTCTCCCAAGCAGAGATGCATAGAGAAAGCAGCATTATATGAAGCTCCTGAGGGTTTGGAGGTAGTATTATGGGGTTGGTTGATTGTGGAAACAGGCTTGGCTGGTGGATCAGCAGCGGAGGCACCCAGTAAGCCGAAAGCTAACAGATCCCGCCTGCAGCCAGTAATTGCTCCCACATGCTCACGTTTTGCCCCTCACCCTTCTCAAATTCTCTCCAGATTCTTGACACTTAATTCTCTAAGAGCTGTTTGGATGTGGTTTTCTGCAAACCAGTTCCATTTTCTGAGAGCTTACTTTAAGGGTTTTAATATTGCTCTGTTTTAAATCGGGCTTTGGCCCAACTGGATTGCGACATCTAATGTGTTTGACATGTGTTTTATGTCTGTCTCAATCTGGGGTCAGTTTCTGTCAACCATCCCTCATTGTTCATTTGAGTTGTCTCACATGTCACTCCATTTGGTCACGATGGACTAACTGAAATATTAATAGAAACTACAGAAAGTGTGTTAAAATGAGCTTGCGTTGATCACACAAATTTTACAATACCTCTTAGGAAGTAATAAATACATGAAAACACCTAACTCAATCCTAATGTCTTTACCAATGTCAAAGCAAACAGTAATTTTCTGAGTTAAATTAGTACACAGCATAGATGCATTGTTCTAATTTAACTCAGAAAATTACTAAGTTTGCTTTGCTTTAGAGAGCTTTTTGCAAAAGAGACATTTTGTATGGAGTTATAAAGATTACAGGTTGTCAGACTGATTGCATTGTAGCCAGAAAGCCATATGCACAATTATGCACTGAATTAGTCCACATTAATCCTATCAAAAATCTATTTGTTTGTGTGAATACTGGAGCCTCATTTATAAAATATTGTACAGAAACCACCCTAAATTTAAAGGGATACTGCACTATTTTAGAAAATGGAAGAGTTAAACGGTTGAGTTTTACCATTTTTTTAATCCATTCTGCCGTTATCGGTGAGATCGGCTGAATGGTAGGGTTGGTTCGATCACCGATAGACATCACGATGCTGAGCCGGCATTGCGATCCGCAGCAGCAACCAGCTCGCGAAAAACACACTTAATCTATGGCGGCAAAACTATGGCATTAATAAGCGAGCCCCTGATGCTGGCAAGAGGAAAACAGATGTGCAATTCAAGCACTCGCGCGATCATTCCCCTTTCAGCTGCTCGCACGAACTCTGTTATTTTTGTCAGTTTTAGTTACTACTAAAGACCCACCCCCCCAACCGCCGCCAACATCGCGATGTTTCACATTAGACATTGTACGATGCCAAATTGGTCGACATCGCCCAACCCTACTGAATGAAACTCAACGTGAAACTAAATATGCACTTGAAATGCACTTCATTACATATGCAACTTTTAGAAAAGTAGTAAGGACTACTTAAGGACTACTTCCAGTGCCACAATTACATATTATTACTTTCTCCAAAGTGAGAGACCAGGTTTATTCTCCTGCTTTGAGGTTTTCCTAGAGTCTGCTGATTTCTTTTTGTGTTTATTTCTTACCAGTAAACAGTCGATAACTGTGTTATTCTGGGCTATTTTGGGAACTATTGTGTTTGAAGCAAAAATGTAACCAATGCAGACTGTTCAGATCTTGGCAAGAGTGGTTATGAAACCATGCACCAGTTCCAGTAATGATGCCTTTAACTAGGTCACTTTTTTTTATAACAGCTGGTGAAACACATTAGATGTTAATCATCCATCACTGTATTACCACCATCCACCACACAAGGTTCTTCAGGACAATATACCTAGGCCTTGTTAGGGTTTTCGGATGTCTGCTATCTTTTATTAAATAAGAGGTCCACTGTTGACCTGTAAAGTGAAACTTTCCTGTTATTCCCATTCCCGTTTCCCAGTGTGACCATCTACTCACAGACCGGAGGTATAAAGAGCAAGATTTACTGAGTCCTTCCTAAAGACAGATTCATTTTCCAGCTCGGTGGCATTTTTCAGTGAACTGGAACCCCTGTCTTGACTTATTTGATTTTAAATGGTGCAAAATCCATTTTCTGGTCTATTCAGTTTTGTCAAACAATGTCAGGCAGTAAACTATCTTTTTATCGATCTATCTATCTATACTTGTGTTTTCCTCTAGATTATGATACTGACAGGATCATTTTAAAAGTAATATAGATAGATGACATGGTGTTATGTTTACGAGGCGTGATTTAAAAAACAGAACTAAGTCACGATCATCAGTCATTATGTCTCCACTGGTTTGTAATGTGTTTTATTGTTTTGGTGTCATAGCGCCGGGACGCAGTGTCACGTTATGGTAAGGGGCGGAGCATTTCCACCTCAATTTCATCTTCATTTTGTGCAGAGTTCCTTCAGCAGACGAGGATGTGAAGGTAAGGGTCAGCGCAGTGACTCTCACATTGGGAGTGTTAACCTATCCAGCAAAATATTTCTGCCGACAAACATGATTTCTTAGCAACATTGCAAATAGCTGGTTGAGAAAGCTTGCATTGTGTAACAGTTTTTGGAAAGTATGTTCTTGGCAATTTGCTTTGTGGCAGTTCACACCCAGTCCCAATGTGACGGGTTTAAATTTGATAACCGCACACATTCTCTAGTGTTAATCACATTCAGGTGTTTTTTCATTTTAATGTTTGAAAGTGAAACATTTTAGACATTAATATAAGTATTTGTAGTGTAAAATAATTATTAGGCCTATAATGATCAAATATTTATTTTCAGGACAGTTATGTTATTGTTATTATGACAGTTATTGTAATGTATGACATATAGCATGATGATATTTTTATACTTTCCTTTTTTGTAATAATAATTATGATAAAACCTTGTATGTGGAACTCTTCAAAAAAAAAAATAAAAATAAATATATATATATATATATATATAGTGTTGATGGGCCAGGAAAACCGTGCCCAGCGGACACATACAGTACATTTACAGTAACCCATTGACGGTCTGCTTTTAATTAAACCATCAAGACTGTGACACACAAGCACACAGAAAATATAGAAATATAACATTATAACTATATTAAATGTCCTTATCCATAATTATATAACATTTATTAAGGTTAAGTAATATTACATTTTAATCTTAAGCTTTAT
Source organism: Enteromius fasciolatus (assembly GCA_032361145.1). NCBI lineage: Eukaryota > Metazoa > Chordata > Actinopteri > Cypriniformes > Cyprinidae > Enteromius > Enteromius fasciolatus. Next base: position 1,380,923 of record JAUMHR010000064.1, read on the forward strand.
TAAAAAATGTAATTTGGTCTGTTAGCATTAGTTAATGGACTGTGAATTAACTTGAACATTTTGATTAACTAACATCAACAAAAATTAACAAATGCTGTGAAAAAATATTGATCATTCTTAGTTAATGCATTTACTAATTTTAACAAATTATTATGAAGTGTTACTAAAACCTTTAATGATATAGGCATTTTTTATTAATCTACATGTATTCATGAAATAATTTTACCTGCATTACATCTGTTTTACTGTTAGATCCATAAGATTATGTAAGATAAAATATCCGGCTTCCTGTTGGTCGTGGCTAATGACTGTAAATTTGAAAGTTGTCCAGCTTTTTTTTAACAGCATATACCGAGTTTGGTGTCTGAAGCTAAAACAAAACCCCCCACTTTTGACCAAAAAATGAAGCTATAATGTGCATCCTCCATGCCCTTCAATGAGCTTTCGCCAGTGTCAATCTAGAATAAATACTGATATGTGTATTGAGTTTCATGCAATTCTACCCATGTTATCCGCCTCAAAATCACTGGAATAGAGGTTTGGCACGTAGCCATACCAACAATATTTTAGTTATCAATTTCCCCTCAACAGTTTTACATCAGCCGTGTTTTGTCAGTATTCTGATTAAGTTTTAAGCAAACTGAGTAAAATTAAGATGCTGAATTAAAAGCATTTTGAAAATGATCCACTTCCTGCTGCCAGTTGGCGGCGCTATAACTTTGACTCCTAATAGTCCGATCTATGCCCATGAAGTTTAATCTCAATCAGATAATGTGTGTGGATGTTATTAGATGCTTCCTGTTTCTCATTTCTTGACACCGCTGTGCCGCGGGTAAACTGTTCGAGATATCAGAAATCTCTTTGCAATTTAGCATCCCCAATGTCTTGAGATCAAACCTCAGAGGAGTATTTCAGATTTCAGGGCATGCACTTTTTAAACAGCCCTGAATACTGGACTTCCTGTTGGGCGGAGCACTGACTGGGAAATGTTGTTCGGCTCAATGAGATCTATATGTGTACTGAGTTTCATATCAACACTTGGAAGTATGTGTGATGTGTTATACGTCTTGTTTTCCGGCTGTGTTCCAGGGGGCGCCATAGAGCCCCTGTGTCACGCCTGGGTCCCAACCTCTCTCGGTGTCCGGATGACCACAGATTCCAACGTTTGTCGATTTTCAAGAGGTTTTGAGCATGTTAAGGTCCCCAAAAGGCCCCGAATAGCTGAGGGAAAAATAAAATCCTTAGAAAAACCTAAAAAACCCTGTATTTATTTGTTTTAGATGTACATTGTCATTAATTACTCCCCCTGTCGTTCCCAAACCCATAAGACCTTCGTTCATCTTCAGAACTCAACCTGGATCATTTCAGTTGTGTTGCTGTCTATGGAGGGACAGATAACTCTGTGTTCTGAAGATGAACAAAGGTCTAATGGGTTTGGATTAGTTGGAACTGGTGAGGGGAACCAGTTTGCATGATACCTGGTTGAATGCAATTATTTATTTACATTTTTTTGGTGGAAGAACTAAAAAACGGCAAAAAAACCCAACACATTTATACTGTGTATAAATGTACGTGATTTAAGTGATATTGCTTAATTACATACCCATATCCTCTGATGTTTGCTCATGCTGGAAATAATCTTCCATCACGACTGTGAGCTCTTTTCGTAGTTTTGATTTTTACCCAAAAGCCATTTCCTTTTGTTCTTTATTTTGGACAGCTAAACTTTACATGTGGACGAGTAATCACACATTTTTATTTCCTTCATCCTCAGTAGCCAATCATCATGCCCTGTCTGTAAACCCTCCCATGAGACATCATTAAAACCCTGGCAACACAATGTGAATATTTAAGCACTGGTTTGAGGTTGAGACTTGCATGTTTTGCTATGAAATATGTGTTTGTAGTCAAAATATATTTGCTGCACACCAATTATATTACAAATCCAGAAATGCGGTTATTTAGTTCTTTTGTATTAGCTCTGTTGTCCAAAACTTCGCATCTCATTACTTGTTTCGCTCAAAGATCAAGATCTTGTAATGTGCATGCATAAGCTACAGGCCAACACAACATTTCTCTAGGTCTCTGTAATAATGAGGGTCAGTTCATTGGTTAAGAAAAGCAAGGATGTTTTTGAATTAACCTCATCCGTCAATGACAGAAACAGTGATTTGGCATTAGTGTCGATCGCAAGATTCCACTCAGAACTTAAAGAGGCTGATAAAAATGAGTTTAGCCAAACATGACTTCATCTGCATGTCATGAACAATGAAATCAAGCTCTGTAGAGCAACACGACAAGCCATGGGTTGCAAAATATAGGATTTAAAAAATATAACGTTTGTGTACATTTGTTGTGCCAAAATCTAAAATACATTCATATGTGTGTGTGAGTTTATTTGAGGCAAACAAAAAGAGTTGACTCTTCTTGAAAGTGTGACTTGGAAAGTCACGTGCATGCTGTATGTTTATGCCAAAATGTTTTGGAAAGGACTTGGGGAACATATTAGACATTGTCTGAAGAATAACAAGAATCATACCATGTGAATTTATTCATTCCTTCAGACATTTATGATTATAAACAACTGTGTTCTAGATGATAATGTAATTCTTGAAGTCACAGGTCAGTTAAAGATAAATTGCTGGCTGTTTTCAAAGATGAAGAGCTGATGTTTTAAAGTATAGTTTTTGTTTTTGCTGAGATTTTGGATGAAGAACATATGGAAGCCGTTTCTGCCATTGAATAAAAAACAAAAAAAAGGTCATTGTGACTTTTTTCTCACAATTGTGAGATAGAAACCTGCAGTTAGGTGAAGAAAGGTCAGAATTGCATGATACAGAGTCGCAATTTTGAGTCATAAAGTCCCATTTTCAGCAGAAAACATACTATGTCCTCGCAATTCTGAGTTGATAACTTGCATTTCTGACTTTATATCTCGTAATTCGGCCCAAAAAAAGTCGCAATAATCTTTTTTTACTATTCAGTGGCAGAAACGGGCTTCCATATTGTACAGCAAGCTGCAAGAACACCTTACATTGCAAAAACCTGCAATACTTTGACGTGGAAAAGTGTCACAGCAGGGCCTTTTTATTGTCAAAGTAAATATGAGCGCGTCTCTAAGATAAAATCTGAGCGTAGGAATTATGAAAGACAATGCCGATAGAAGCTTAATACACTGGGACATATCCACATGGTAGTACTTTAGCATGGTATTTGCTTTGCCCAATTATAAACCCATCTCTGTACCTGATGGAAAGGTCTGTACTTGTATGATCATAACATCTCACGTGGCTCATTAGTTGACGAAAGCCCAAACTTTCAGAAAGGGGTCAGTGCTGTGTCACGTGTGATCTTATAAAGCACGTGAGTGAGGCAGCATGAATTCACTTAACAAAAGTAAACTAAAAGGCTCAGGACACATGACTGAAACAAAGCCCAACTCAAGAATAAGACAAATTCGATACATTTGCGTTACTTTTTTTGGTTTATATAGAAATCTGAATGGTCTATAAAGAAATCACGTGTCAAACTCTACTTCCAGCTTTTCCACATACAGTACAGACAACAAAAACATTGGAAATGTGGGTCAAGAGCCATTCGTGGAAACAGTGATCGACAAAACGATTACACATGAGTTCGCAAATCCAGGACTCCTGCCCAAAACCTTTCAATCTCTTTAATAGGTTTCTCTCTCTTTGTGTGTTTTGTTGCATTTAGATATTCACCATCTTTTCTTCAGAACAGCCTTTTTTTCCCCTCTGGATCTGCCTTTGATAGCCATCGGCAGAATGTAGTTGATGTAATTTAATAATTATTTCTTTTTTTATGTTAAAAGCTTGGATTAATACACAGAGGCAAGCCATTTTTCAGTTGTTTGAAAGTTTACTGCAAATATAAACTACTGATTTAAAAATACTGTGTATATAGACACAACATATTTTACATTACATCTTGTAGCATGAGTTTTAGGCTGGGGTTATCTGTTTGGTCAACCAGACACAAAAGGAATGAGTGTTTGAGCCTCAGACTGAAAATGAAGTGTCAAGAAGTCTTATTTTTTCAAGCTAGAGCAGCCAATACATGTGTGCAGTCCTGAGAGCATGTCTCTTCAGCGGCTGCATCCTTCGATGGCTACATTGCATCACCTTTGCGTGACACTGTCACAATCTGAAGGCTCTTCTTTTTTGGCCAATGAAGGATACTACTGAAAGATCCTTCACAGACTAGTTTGCCCCAGAATTCATTGTGCGCAGGTGACGACAGGACTTTTTGAAAGAAATTGCTGGTATTCACATTGAAATGCACTGGGTTTCAACTTACTTGAAATTGTAGCGTTCCAAACGGTGACTTAATGTTATAAAGCAATAAACCCCAAGAAGCTATGGTTTACAGTGAATTTCTAACAGCTAAGTGCAGGGCCTGATTATCCAATGGGAATTATGGGTTTATTCCAAAACGCGCCGTCTAGTTTTCTCTGGGTAAAAACCATTTGCAAATGATTCATTCAAATGCTTGATCAAACCAGTGAACTGATTCGCAAACTACTTCAGTCGTTTTTTTTTTTTATCCGAAACTTTTTTACTCAAGTAACTATTCAGACTGTTACTTTTACTTGTACCCAAGTAAATATTTCTATTTTTACTTTTACATTTTTGGGTAAATGTCTCCGTTTAAAGAACATTTAAATAGGTGGTGCATGCCTTAATAAAAGATGCCTTCCTCTTTAAAAAGCATATTTTTCTTAGAAAATCTGCTATTTACAGCATCTATAGCAAAAAGCTGCTGCCAAATATTGATTTAATTTTTATTACTATTATCATTATTATTGAATTCTTAATCCGAGCCTAGTTAAGAGACGCTGTTAAGTCAGTGTCGACTTCATAGGCATTGGCTCAATCAGTCACTGGTCATTTATGCTACAGCGTATGGACAGTGACTGCCCAGCATGCTCTAAAAAGGCCATCTAGTCCCAGAGCATGGATGTCATGCTGATTTGTTTGGCAATTCCCTTTTAATATTGTCAATAATATCATTACAGAGTACACTATTCAGATGACTCTTCACAAAAAACGGTAATGTAAAATAGCACCAAACTACTGAAAGCAATCACATGTCCTTGAAATGGTTCACTGGGTACGAATTTAAGAGTTTTTGTGCCAAGGGCATATTCAGCACATTTTTCTCCAAGTAAAAATGATCAAATATTAGGCTATACTTTTCATTCAGACCATGTTTAATTTTTACATATATTATTTCATACCATAATGGATTCAGTATCATCATATTTAATCATTATAAAAACATAAGCAGCACAGTATGACACATGGGCTATTATTGAAAGAGAAATCAATCCATTTGGATGTTATTTGTGGTTTAAACAGGTAATCCTTCTCTTCAGCCAGTGCCATTGGTTTGAGTAGTTTTATGTATTCTTAAAGGTTTTTTTTTATAAAATCAGAAACTGATCCTGTATCGCTGGCTTTTCAATGAAGTAAGCCACATGTCTGCCAGACACTGTAACTCTGCGAGTTACTCAGGAAAAGGAAGTCTGGAAGAAGTCTGGCATGCCTATAGCTGACAAACTCAAGCTTCCAGACAAGTTCATGCAGATCCTATAGATTATAAATATAAACATATATAAATATGTGTGTGTGTGTGTACTGTATGTATATTTAGGCCTATTTATAATACTCATTCTATAATTTTGGGTACATTTGGTGTCCCCGTCTGTCACCGTCAACTCTGTTACCTAGGTAGACTTACAATAGTGTAACAGAATTGACATTTTTAATTATTATTTTTTTTAACTCCACAGCTGGCATAAGTGCCAACTGATGAAAACATGATTAAAAGAGCTTTAAATAACCCTGTTTTCTTTTTGATATTGTGGTAACAGAGTTGATGTTCTACAAAAACACTCTTGGTGTAAGACGTTTTTAGATTAAAATATTTTCTCAGAGAGAGCATAGATACTCTTCAGTGCTTCAGATCTTATCAGTGAGTGAAAGTGACATCATTTCCTGTAACTGACACAATTCTCCACCAGATAATTCCACCTATTTAAAGGTGAAATATGGTTTGGTAACAGAGTTGACGCACGATTTAGGGACACACAAGATTTTATTTTATTAATAATTTAAATGTTGTAGAATTAAGCAACTATTTAGGGCTTATGAATAAAATGTTTCCACAAGATTGTGCCACCAGAGTGATTTAAAAATATACATAACAACGAAGAATTTAAATACTAAAACTGGTAGCACTTCAGGGGTTTTGAAGTCGTCAAGAGTAGGTTAAATTGTACAGGATTTTCAGATGTATGTTTTGCGCTCTTTAACATTTCACCAGGAGACAAATATGCAAAGATGCCAAAGCCCACGTGGAAGAAGAATGACGAGCGCTTATCAGGATCAACTACATTCTGGATTCTTAAAAGTATGTATTGAAAGTAAATATTAAAAGTTGCCATACAGTAGAATCTTTAAAATCCGTCCACGAGGGTACTACTGGCTCCTATAGTACAGACTTATAGTAGTAGCCATTGTACTTACATTAAATAGCACTTATCATGTAAGCTCTGTAACAGTCTGTAATTAGAGTTTGTAATTATGATGATGTAACACATATGTTACAGACCGAGTCTGTTACACAGATACTTACACTTAAGTACAATCTGGATACACTTTATTTTAAGTAGCTTACGCTTGTGTAATATTCTGTAATTTTAATGTAATTGGAAAGATATTACATGTATTTAAGCACATATATGACAATCTTTTGTTTGCATAAGTATCTGTGTAACAGATTCGGTCTGTAACGTGTGTAACAGTAGCTGTCTGTTACAGCTACATAATTACAAACTGTTCCATAACTTAGTTACATGGTAAGCAACAGCTACTACTAAGCACTTACTAGATAATTACTCTGTATTATAGACATCTTAAAATAAAGTGTTACTCATGATTTGTAGCTTTGCCTGTCAGTCATATGGTCATGTAAAAAAGGCCAGGGTTCAGGTCAACAGTCCGAAGGTCTTGCTATGTGAAACTACAGAACAAAGATAAGAACACGTCTTTCAGAAAAATGTCTCCCTTCAGAAAATCGTAGTATGTTTATTGTTATTCTTTGATTGTATACTCCGCAACCCCTTCAAACAGTCTTGTGACTTCTGATTCTCACCCCACCAGCTGGTAAACACTAGGCTAAATGGCATAACACAGTACAATATTGTCTCTCTGGGAACTGAGTTTGACAGCCCTAAAATAGCGGGTCAATTTCACCCAAGGTGCACCTTCGCTTTACACATATCTGGCGCCATCTGTTGTTGCAGGTGACATCACCATCTAATATTTGGAACAATCAGGTAATAGCAAAAACATAAACATAAAACATGTACACACATGCCCTACACCCAGTTTTTACAGAAAATATTAAAACTAAAATGGATTAAATAATTGTGGGGGTTTTCACCCTTATAGGAAATCACCTCCCTTACAGTATTTTCTTGTGCAGAAATAATAATAATAATGAATTCATTCATTTCAACCCACTAAAAAAACGCACAGTGAATCTCAAATCTCTGCCATACTTATTAAATTTTATACCTGACATTTACCATATGAAAATACACTTTCTAAACACATCTTGAAATGCTGCATAATTCCCCTTTTGACCCAGCGGTGCATTCGATATCAGTGCATGTCATTATTCTGCCATCTAATGGTTGTACTGTTCATAGGTATCTGAAAACTTTATTCTGCATAATGCATATAACTACATTTTTACATTCTCTGCAGAAATGTTGTACATTCGAAGAAATAGCTGACATGACACCAGCTTGATGATATTGTTTTTTAACTGTTAAGTGGGTAAGTATTGTTACTGGTCTAAATCAAGTCAATGAAGTAAGGTGGAATATTCACTGAAATCATAGCAGGACAGAAAGCACAACACAGACAGTGCGTTTCAGTAAATGAGATGGTAATGAGGGGTAACATATGCATATGGACATGTGTGGGTGGCTTCTCTTTGGTTATATAGGAATGATAAATGTGAGTGGCACTTAAGTATTGACTGTTATATAATGCAGTGGTAGCACATTCACATATTTATAGTACTGCAAATAAAAACTTATAAAAGGGCTGATTTTTCACACTGAACAAATTCAGTCACGACATACAGTGTTTTAATATTGTGCAATGTACTGGTCAGATTGTACCTTCAATGCAGCCACAATCAATCCAAATTTTTCAGCAATGTTTAAGGTTTCAAATGTCATATTATATCATATATATATATGACAACAATAATCCCAAACTTATAGAAAATAAAAAGATATTTAGGCACGTCTAAGAAAAACTTCTATTGAACTGTACAGTATTTTCACAGAAAAACCGTTATTGATTTTCACACTTGTTCTATGCCCTAAAATATAAACTACCTAAATCTTCAAAAGATACTTTTGAAACGATCTAAGGCATAATAATAATAATAAAACAGGCACACACATGCAGACACCCAAACAGTAGTGAATTATCTTCCGATACATTAACTAAATTAAATATAATATCAGACATGCAAAAGCTGTATAATCAGTAAAATAGATGTACAGTAACCTCTCACTGTGGAAACTTAAGTCCAGATGCACTGGTTTTGGCTTTCAATTTCCCCGTGATATGCATATTTATATTCCTAAACTTTTGATTAAATCGTTAAAGGGGAATTCAATTATTGTAGTGCCATTTTATTTGGTTTCTGTAGCACTGGGGAGACCAAATCTTCCTCTGGAGGACCACTTTCATGCTTTAACCCTAACTTAAGACACCCGAACTAGCCAATGAAGGTCTTCAAGATTATAGGAAACAACAAGGCAGTTGTGTTGGAGCAGGCTGGAGCTAAACTTTACAGGATCGTGGCCCTCCAGAAAGAGAAATGGACAGGTGCTATAGAAAGCCATTCACTTTCATACGTGGAAGAGACAAAACAAGATACAGCGCCCCTGGCGTTTTAATAGCGCTTTTATCAAAAGCACTTTATCAATATCAATAGTTTCCTTGCAATTCATTCTAAAACTGCATTGTATGTCAGTCTAGCTTCAGACAGATACTTCTGTAGTAGCTACAGTACCGTCTACCTCCGCTGAGAGCAGAGGGTGGAACAGGAAATTGAAGGCGAACGCAAAGGCATTTCTGGCGTTGACCCTCCAGTCGTGCTCAATCTTGACCTGTCGTTGAATTGGTACAAGTGGCGAGGCACATGTCTTGCAGCGCAAGGCTTTGAGCTCAAACACTGGCCACTTGCTGCCCAGTCTACCCTCAAGGACCGTGCTGAACTCCACCACGCTACCTGAGCTGAGGGCAAGCAAGACACGGCGAAATTCATTACTAGCCCGCAGCACAATGTCTTTGGTGGCATCCTCAAAGTCTTGTGCTCCATTGCGCGCCTTCTGCGGCATTCCCATAGTTACTTCAAACTTGTAGTAGTCAAAGCGTTTGACGTGGCACTTGTGCTTTGCAAGGGCCTTGAGTTGACACAGTGGTTCGGCGGGTCCTGTCTGGGTCTCTTCGCAAGCAGGATACTCCTCACCGTATAGACACCGGACCCAGTCCGCTATGAAGACGGGTAGAAGGTTGATGACGGCTTGCACGCCGTTCTCAATCTCAGTGACACGAACATACTTAAAGCGGCCCTCCCACGTCACCCGGTGTCCCTCCAAGTGGCTGCAGAGGATCTGGGCATGTGCCATGTTGCGCTCCTTCCAGGCACGAGGACCGCACAGGTCGCTGTACTCCTGCCAAGTTAGGGTAGAGTTGTACACCTTCATCCCCTCCGAGCGGTACACGTAGAACCAGCTGAAGAGCACCAGAGCAGAAATCCACACAAGGATCAACTTGACCACGCTGCTATGCCGCAAAGAGCGTAGCACTGCCATGGGCGACACGCTGAACCGCGTCCACCAGCGCAGCAGCACAGGCAGCACGCAGACACACACCGTTACCACCATTTTGGTCAGTTCCAGTGAGAGAAACCACTGCACTATCTGCACCAGCATCACGGCTGCTAAAGCCAGCGTTAACACCGGCAAAGCGAAGAAAAAAAGCAGGTAGCCCACAGCGGTGCGCATGAGACCCAAAGCAGTGGACTCTTGCAAAAGCGTCACGGACAGTTCACACCAGATGAAGCACACCAGGTAGGGTAGAAGCACACAGTAGGTGCCGCGTGCACCACCTGCCGTGGCCATCCGTGAACACAGGTAGAGGAGGTAGAGATACAGAGCACAAGGCACTCCCACATGCAGTACCAACTGATCACCGAGGTGCATGCTGAACCAAGCGCCACCAACTATGCGACCCACCCAGCCTCCCAGCAGCTGATTTACAAATGCAGAAACGGCGGAGGCAACCTGGGAAAGCAGAGCACGCTTGGCATGCTGCTGCGCTGTGGGCCGTAGGCTCAGGTAGCTGCTTACAGTGAAGAAGACTGCGACCGTAGCCAGTTCCGAACAGGGCAACCAGGACTTATCCGCCACAGGAAACGAAAGGATGAGGAAAAGCGCAGAAAGGAGGAAGTAGAGATATGGCTCAAGGTGGGTCCACGTGAAGTTGGACTCTGCTTGCTCAAGGTCGATCCCTGGCTCAAAATGAGACAACATGGCCGTCAGAGACCGAAAGTTCTCCCATGCCTTACTGTTCTGGAAGACTCGGAGCGTGCAGATTACCATTGACACGAAGGAGAGGTAGAATATAACGAGGGGAATGACAAGGACAAAGAACTCCAGGGTTAGGTTGGAGATGATGAAGAAGAAGATGAGGGCATTGATATGATGAGTAGGTATGAGGGCGCTAATCCACTGCATGCCAGCACGTGACGCCCAGTCAATCAACACTTCTTTCACCTCCATTACTGCATGAAGAGGAAATTTCAACACCTGTGGGTATGATAAAAAATATTCCATTTTTAGCACTCTATAACATTGGCTGTGTCTCAAAACATAAATAAATAGCAGGGATATTAAGAATTTGTAGTCATTAAAGGGATAGTCCACCAAAAATAAACATGTTATTGTCTTTCAAACCCATAAGACTTTCGTTCATTCTTGAAATCATTCATTCATTCTTGGGGCATCAAACAAGCACGTTTGAGCTTCTGTGGATGTACTTGATGTGCTATACAGTATGTGTGCGCATTGATCGGTCATCCAATCTATCATTTATATGCGAGTCAAAAGCCTGTTTATTTTGTATAGCGAGTGACCGAAGATTCGTATTCAACCACTTCAGATGGATTTGGAAAGACAATTTTAAATTTTTGGATGAACTTTCCCATTAAAATTATTCATTTGATTTGGGATGCAAACTCATCATGAGTGAAAAAGGTGACCGACAGTAGATGGTGTCTCATGCATCGGCACATTAACCAACATCCTGTGTGTAATCAGCACCTTCACAGTCAATTCCACTTCGGCTAGGATACCATTTGTGTGGACAGCTGGCCATGTAGGCAGTACACAATGAGTCATCGCCACGTTTTCACACACAAAGATTTAAGAAGAAATGTAATAACACCTTCTGATGCAAAGGCAGTTCATCTGGGTTCTTTACTAGCCCTTCGTCATCGTCATCATCGTCACCTGTGACCCCTTCCATGGCAGGAGTTGGGGAAATACCCTCAGCAAACTGTTTAGTATTCTCAACAAACTTTTCTACACCAATACAGTCAATCCCTGGCAGAGAACAGACACACAAATTCAGAATAGTATGCATATTATCACATATGCAATAGAAGTCTTAAAAATGCATTCACCATCTTTTAAGACTAAAGTCTCCAGAACTTTTCTTTGTTTCTGTGTTGGGGTTGAGAGAGGGCTGCTGGGAGCACCATCTAGTGGAGGATGAGGAGGACACACAAGCATGTTAAACGTTTTGGAGATACTCTACATTGCCAAAAGTATTGGCACCCCCTTCTAATGCACAGGTTTGACTACTTTAGTCATTTCAAAATCTTAATGTTTAACCATAATCATTATTTTCTAGGGAGTGCTTCTAATTTAGTTTGAACAGTTCAAACAGAAAGCATTGATTCGGTGAGCGTGGAAGAACTTGACTGGTCCACAGAGAGCAAAGTCCTCTGCTGTGACTCTAAATGCAGACCTCAAGCCAAAAACCCATCACCAAACACAAATGACTTGCACATATGGGTTTTACAGCCATTTTAGACACTTCCAAACCTGTAGCAAAAGAGATGGAAATCATTTTTTTTAATACATTAATTTCCATCTTTGTTGCCAGTTTTAGAAGTGCCTTTTTCTGTGCTAAAAAAGGAGGTGTCCCAATACTTCCAATACGTCCATATAGTATGTACATGAACAGTTCATTGGTGTTTGGTGGTGAGATTTTGGCTCAAAGTCTGCATTTAAAGTCACACCAGGAGGTATTCAGCTAAAATTAGGACTTTACTTTCTGCAAACCAGTCAAGTTGAACCTTGTCTTATACACAGATTGTTAGAATAGAAAAGCTGTTGCTGTAAAATTAGAAGAACACATTTATCAAGAATATCATTATATGATTAAACATTAAGATTTGCACTCATGGAAATTAATAAAGTAGTCAAAAGTTTTCATTAGAAGGGGTGTCTCAATACTTTGGGTAATATACTGCAGTATATTTACAGTGATTTATGGTTTCCTTCCAGGAGTGTGAAGATATTTTATTTTTTAATTAGTTTTAATTAGGGATAGTTCACCTAAAAATGAAGTTTATCTGCTGACCCCCAGCTGATGTAGCTGACTTTGTTTCTTCTGTAGAACA
>JAUMHR010000064.1:1423838-1440462 GCA_032361145.1 Enteromius fasciolatus
TAGATCTTTAAGTCCATCTCATGAAAAATCAGAGCAGAAACAAAGGTGTTGCGTTTATATTTTTGTTGAGTGTATATGAGTGTCACAGCAAAGGGTCTAATACTTAGGACCACGTGATATTTCAGTTTTTCTTTTTAATGAATCTGCAAAAATGTCAACAATTCTGTGTTTTTCTGACAATATGGGTGCTGTGTGTACATTATTGAGGGAAAAAAATTATTTAAATGATTTTAGCAAATGGCTGCAATATAACGAAGAGTGAAAAATTGAAGTACCCTCTGTATTACCAGCACTGTTTTCACACATCTGTTCACCTCTTTAGATGGATTGCTTTATATATTCCCCATTTGTAAGTTGCTTTGGATAAAAGCATCTGCAAACTGACTAAATATATATATATAAGCCAGAAAAATTATAGCAGACTCTTTATTTATCAGTTGACAATATATCTTCCAAAAATGCCTTATTAAGATTGTGTACAATAGGTTGTTCAGTAAAGTTTTGAGCTTGGTGATAATTTAAAGGCTTTATAAATTTGAGTAGGCTATACTGGGACTTACAGGCTTAACATAATTCCAATGAATCTTCTTTTAAACATCAAGCAATTACATATTATTAGAATCCAAGCAGATTCTAGCAATCAAATTTGCTCCTATAACATTTTACTCAGCGGAAATGTATAGAGTTTTTAGTTTCCAGAGCCCTTTTAGTAGACAAAAGCCTGCTGCATGTGTAAACACTTGTGTAAAAGTGTTCAAAATTCATGTATGCATTTGTGTGCAAGTGTCACGTGTGTGGGCTGCACTGAGTCAGAGTTCTGTTCCCTGACTGTGACTAAGGTCAGTGCACTCCAACTTCAGCATGATGCAGCCCATCTGAGCACATACACACACACACACACACACACACCTGTGCACCCATGTCATGACACAAGCAAACACACATACACACATTTGTGGAGACTTTCTTATTGGCTTCTTTTTTATTCTGAGCTAATGCTATTATCTATCTCCTGGTCATAACACGTTGAACCACACACACACACACACTCAGTCTGCTCTGCCAGAAAGCAATCATGTGCAGATATGCACACTTTTTGTACTCCTCCTACTCTTTCTCTCAGTGGACTTTATGAAATATCACATGACAAACACTGCATATCATATACACACTCAGGAACACACAATTTCATCTGTACCCACAAGCTCACTCATCTCTGAGGATCAAAGGTTAGGGCAGGGGACCATGGGGGGCGGGACACACAGCCTGCAGAACCATACACACAGTAGTAGGTCACTACCTCATCATAAGTGCCCTTTAGTTGTGTGCTTTGCAGAAACAACACAGCCGAGCCCGGGGCTATGTACTGTGCACAATAATCTTAGCCCACCAGCTAACTCATCACTGCACATTCTCAGCGCTACAGGGGGCCGTGGGGGAAGACACACACACACAAGACATACATACATGAGGCAAGATCAGACAGATGACCACACTCCCCCTCAACACTTGGGGCAGTGACACACGCTTTAAAGAGCAACAGACGGGTCTGGGGAGAGTGTGTACATGCTTGTGTGTGCATGTCAGTTCATATGACAGTTGCCAACCTCTACTGAACAGCTCAACTCTGAATATTTCATGCTAATGTCTAAACATGTTTTTCATCTTTGTACTGTACATGTGTGCCTTCTTACAGAGGTTGACAAGCAGAAAATCCTTATATAAATTTTTCTTTACAGGTTGTCTGCAACAAAGTACTGCAGAAACAATGTCTTTGTAGGGAAAAAGTTAGCATCACTCTGATTCAATCTACAAAATAATAGGTTTCCCATTTATTAGTGGATAATAGTAAAAATAATGTTCACAAATTCTTGAAGAGTCTTAGTATGAAAGCTTTAGTTAGAATAGTTTGCAAGAGAATGGTTATAAAATGCAGACTAGAGTTTTCTATACGTGATGAACACATCTGAAGCTTGTGTCAAAAAAAAAAAAGGTGCAAGCAATGCTTTAAAATGCCACAAAGCAGTGTTTAAACCTTTCAGGAGAATTAACCTATGAGCTTATGTACAGTTGTCAGTGTGTTGGTACAGGAGTATTTTGAAAACTTTAAAGGTTCATTTGGTAGTGTCTAAAATCACTCACTATAACCTTCTATATGGATTATTATTTGTGGGGCAGCCATAGTGGTGTCTAAAACCACGGCGGATATTATCAAGTTAAAGCATTCAGTTCCAAAAACGCACCTTAATAAGGAGTGTATAACAGATGTACACTGAAGGGGGTATTTTCAAACACCGCCCAAATGTTTCCACAAGAAAGAAGGCGGAGCTATTATTCTGTCTGTAGTGTTGCTGCGGGCGCCATGTTCTGGAGACGCTGTGTGTCGTTGTGAAAGTCAAACTACTTTGTTTGTGCTTCCAAAAGAGGAAACAACTAGAAATTAGTGTTAAGTTGTGTTTCAACACTGTTCCAGAACTCACAGCCTTTATGTAAGTTATTCGCTGTTATGTTTACGAAGTGTTGCAACCCGACGCATAAAAAGACAGTATTAAGTTATGATAATCAATAATTATGTACCGCTGGATGCAACAAATGCCTCGTTTGTAATGTGTTTTATTGTTTTGGTGTCATAGTGCTGGGACGCAGAATCACGTTATGGTAAGATTTCCTCCTTGAGTTATTCAGCCAATCACAGTGCACTGGATAGCTGGCCAATCAGAGCACACCTCGCTTTTTTATAACAGTGAGCTTTGTACAAATTGACGCATTGCTCCTTAAATGTATAAATACATTAAATTGCACCAAATACACAAAATAATGTTCTTTTTAGCAACATCACATGACCTCTTTAATCCCAATACGATAGTTTTATTCACTACCACCCTGGATGCATGGTTTATTATCAACCAAACTACCAAACAACCAAACACTTGGCTGTCAAATTTAACTCGGTGTTGAAGAAAAATGTATTTCTGCTTATCTGCATGGTACTGAGTTCCTTAGCAGTCAGAATAAAATATGACTTAGGGGGCCTAGAACAAGTTGTATGGGGAAGAGAAGGCTGTATCTCAGCTTAAAGGAAAACAATGGGTGACAGGGTCATCTGTACCTTAATAACAGGAGCCTCGGCTTCAGAAGAAATGATATATTCAGGTGTTTTCAATTACTGTTCTTTTGTGGAAAAGTACAGCTGTTTGGAGTTAGTGACCTTGGAGTGAGATGGATGTAGTTGATATGATTCATTTTGTAAAAAAAAAAGAAAAAATAGATTTAAAATGCATGTAGTTAATGATGAACATGATGCAGGATGAAAGCATAAATATCTGCACAATTGCAAATGTGACATTAATTGTATACAATAAACAAGAGGTTAACATTGTGTTAAGACAGTATTTTAGACAGTGTTGTCAACATTGTTTGTTTTGCTCTATAATTGAAAAAAGTTACTTTGAGCAATATAACTTTGTTTTGTTACTAACTGAATCCACATTTTTGAACAAATTTTGTGAGCCAGTGACTCGGCGAGCCATTCATCTCTTGATTTGTTTCTGAATGAATCTGCTGTTTGAACAAATCGATCGAATGATAACCAATTCTCAGATAAAATAATGTGCAGATATTAAGTATAAAATCAATCACTTGACAGCCATCATGAAAACATGAAAAAAAAAAAATTCTGATACAGAATATAGCAAAGATAACAAATTAAAATAGTCCACCAGAAATGGTATTTAACGGAAATGGGTCCACCCCCCAACGAAATGCTCTCCCACCTGTTTAGTACTGTCAGCCCTGTTTACCTCTATACTTAGCTATCTGACCTGTTTTTGTCTAATGACTTTGCTTTACTCCTACGATTTAGACACTTCCTGTAATAGAGAGCAGAGCCTTATCATCACTCTGTCATCTACGTCTCAGTGACTAATATTTACCTCCATTCCTTTCTACTGCCTCCCTCATCTGTCTATCTGCTCTCTATTCATTCATACATCTCTATTTTTATACAAAGGCTGTCCCTGTCATATCTCAAGCCATTGTGACGCAGAATTAATGATGCAGAGAGATGAAGAGACTGCGTAGAGAGAGCACACAGTTAATGGTACAAGCTGTTGTTTTATCTGCAGAAAAGTTTAAATCAACAATTATTTTTTATCACTGGTTTATCTCCCAAATATTAGTCAATTCTGATCCTTCAGATGCTTGAAAGTGAAAGACATCAAATTCTTCCAAGGAAGCCAAAATGCGTCTTTTCTGTGGGATGGCTGAGCTACAGAATGGATTAAAGATGAGCGATAGTGATTGGCTACGGAAGTAACACAATGCTTGTAATTAAAGGCCTAGATACCGATCAACTAAGGCTTACAGCACAGGAACAACTGAAGACTCTAAATGAGTAATTTCCTCTTTTTCTAAGAGAACACCTGCAGATCCGAGACAAATCCACTGATTGCTCTCAATAGGGGCCGTTACCTTCAAAATAACAGATGTCCAAGGGCAGAAGATTTAAACAATATCAGGCCCTGATATGATTCATACCTACTTGTAAAGAAAAATACGCCACTAAATTGCTGCCTGGTTATACAGGCGATTAAACTCCTACCAACAGATTGTCGTATAAATTTGCAACAGTAGGTTGGAAAAACTAGCAATAACCTGCTTGCCCACAACATGGAAACTTAAATCAGGCGTGTCAGTGCTAGAACAAATGTGCAAGGCTCAGAGCTGGAAAAGCATGAAGGCTAAAAAACATCATCTATTAAGTATTAACCCAGGACCCCGGAGGCAGATAGCTCCAACCTGTCCTTCAAATAATACACCTGTACATTTCGTTTGTCCAAATCCTTGAAATATGAGAAATACGAGAAAATGCATATCCTGTTATCAGTTTAAACTCCAAAGAGCCAACTGCTTCTGCGACAGGCATCCCCTATGTGTCTCTGGACCAGTAGCACAGTGGGTCAACACTATACATTTGTCTTTTATGCCAAAAATCATTGGGTTATTAAGTAAAGATCATGTTCCATGAAGATATTTAGTTAATTTCCTAGTGCAAATAAATCAAAAATCTAGATTTACCAAAAACAGATATACCTTGGCCAAATGTTGTCATATCTTTCAGATGATGTATAAATCTCAATTTTAAAAAAACATTGGTTAATATGACTGGTTTTGTGCTTCAGGGTCTCATTTATACATGTCAAAGCACTAATTATAACCAGTGTTTTTGTTGTGCTTCCTTAAATCCCAGTGTTTCCATTTATATTCATTTTAGAGCCCTTCCCTCTCTCTGTCACATTCATGTCACTGACTAAGTTTCACAGTCAGTCATTTTACACTGCCACCCTCATCTATCTATTTCTGTCTATCGAGTCTTTTTTGTTCATAAGTATTTTTAGTGGCAATGTCAGACCATGTCATATCCCAAACAGTTCATAACACTTAAAGGATGTTCAATGTGTGTGTTTGTGTGTGTGTGTGTGAGAGAGAGAGAGAGAGAGAGAGAAAACAGAGCAAATAAGGATGGAAATAATTAGAAAATAATTGTTTGGGTTTAATTTAGAGCAAATGCTGTACTTTACTGTAGCTGACTGTTTCATGTAGATTATTTTTTAAGTAGCCAGTGGTTAAAAAAATAAGATAAAGATGCACAACAACAAACTTAATATTTTTATACTTTATTTAGCATGTGTATTTGGGTGCAAAGCGTTATTCAAAAACAGCCCCTTGTGCGCCACCTGCTGGTGCACCGTGGCTAGATATTTTACATCTGTAACAAACATAATCCACAAAGCTTTTAATATCATGTCTGCCCTATTCATTTGTATGTTTCTTTACTTTTTGGCAACCTGTAAGGCCCTTTATATAGAACCACAGTTAAAGTGCAGATGACTAATCACAATGAAGCCGGACAGTGGCGTCATGACAGCTCTGACCATCAAGAATTCACAGAAAGCAATGTTTCAGGACGTTTACAG
Organism: Enteromius fasciolatus; assembly: GCA_032361145.1. NCBI lineage: Eukaryota > Metazoa > Chordata > Actinopteri > Cypriniformes > Cyprinidae > Enteromius > Enteromius fasciolatus. The sequence goes on from JAUMHR010000064.1 coordinate 1,429,814, forward strand.
GTTCTTGAAGAGGTTGTGAACAAACATTACAACAGTAACAAATTTAGACAGTTTCACTAAACCTGAAATAAAAAATTCCCTTTATTTGGAGTAATACTGATATATTTGTAAAAAAAATCTTACAGACAGCAGACTAAATAACAGCGAGCCCTGAGGAGGATGTGTTTCACACAGTGTCCAGCAGAGGGCTTCTACAACCATCGAGCACGTAAACATAAAAATACAAATGCACAACATACACTCTTTAGTTAGTTGAAGATACATTCTGTATTTCTTACAGGAAAGATTCATTTCTCCCGTTTGGTCAAAGCACGCATCACATATTTTAATTTTGGTCCCTTTATAATTTGTCTAGCTTTTTGATCGATCTGTTTATAGTCATTATCTGGTTAAGTTTTATTTTTAAACAACTAAAATATTTATTCTCCTCTCGGAAGTAAGCCTATGGGTGAGGCTTCCGGTTCGTTAGACGCTATCGGTTAATAACGAGGAGAATAAAAACGTGCCTTTACCAGTAAAACTGTTTGCACTACTAACCATTGTGTTCATGGTTATGATGATACATTAAAGTAACATGATAGGGCACACCAATTTTCAATATCAAGCAGCTACTTTTTAGTAGCTGAGACCGGAAGCTATAACCATAAATTGTCATCTATTAAATTGTACACTGGATTATGGAAGATGACCAGTGCCTTGTCCAGTTTTTATGGGATAGTTAATGATCACACGGCTGGCTCCTTAATGAATGATCCAGCAACTAATGTGCAAAAATTTGTAAAGAGGCTGGGGAAGTGCTCATTTCCCGCAACGATCAGCAAAGATATCACACCGCACACCACAGACAGGATCAAGAGTCAAGATCTGCTAAACAGGGCACTGAAAGGTTAGTCAAATATTTCTTTCCACCATACATTCGTTGTGCAGTTTTGTCAAGAAAAACTAATAAGACATAGAAAGCAGTTTTAAAAGGTGGATATTCCCTATGAAGAGGCACTTTTGTGAGATCTGGCTCGCTGGGCTGCTTGACGTCGACAGTGCAGGTAAACATAAAGAGGGTTGATGAAGGCCAGGAGACTCAGCACACTCAGACCGACGTTCACCTACAGAAATCAATTATTACAGTTCAACACTTGATCTAAAACAGCTCGAGCTTTTTTAAAATAAACGTGTTTGTGTGAACAGAACAGAACGGTTTCAAACATCCCAGAAACACGACAAACATGCTGGATTTTTATCTGCCGAACAAATGCCTTGCGTTGGAAAGCACTAGACTACAGGATATTAAACAGCTGTTCCTCATTTTGAAGCTGACTTCCTAGGACATTGAAAAATGTGAGTCTTAAATAGGCTGATGTTAACGAAACAAGTTCCAAGGAAAGGCAAAGCCACCGAAATAAATAATAATAAAAGCAAACCAATAAACCATAATTAATGTTTTGCAATGATCACATACCATGGAAGCTAAGAAGTGATCTGCACTGGAAGGCTATAATACAGTTGGGTGATTGCTCACATACTGTATGTTTGTTTTAATCGCATTTAATTTCCTGTCATTTAAATAAGTGTTGAAAGTGCCTTCTGTGTGAACCTAATATATGGCTTTACTGTTAACAAAAGATAAAGGAATTTCTTTGTCAGGAAAAGTTTGCGACCTCAGCTTATCACCAAACGCACGTACGTGTGGGAAAGACAGACTAAAAGCACTTACATAAAGAGGGTCTCCACCCAGTGGTCCTTTAACGAGGGCAAAGCAAGGATACTGGAGCAGCGAGACCACAGCTGAGAGAGCCATCACCGCTCCGAATAACTTCCCAAAGTGTTTGGATGGAAACCTGAAAAACAACAACTACCATCACAAACATTTTCACCAACTACTAATTCCTAAAGCTCTTTTCTTTTACGTATGGATGAAAATAGTTGTGCACTTGTACTGAATTTATTTTGCCATTGTATTGAATGTACTGTACACTTGTAACAAGTATAAACTGTACGTGCAGATAATATTAATGAAAGAAAAGGTCACGTAAGTGCACTTAGAGACTACGCTGTCATGAATGACGTACAGTTAAATGTTTTTTTTAAATCATTTTAATAACCTTTTGCCAACCTTTAATGTATGCTTATACAAACTAATACACCAGCTAATTTTAACCTGTAGTGTGTTGTTTGATATTACAGTTACAGTGAATATATCTGAAATACATTGCACCTTCATTGAAACTAATGTTTGATTACAATTATATTAATATGTGACAGATTTTAAGAGCAATTCCTTTTGTGTATAGTTTACATGAATGACAGTAGACGTCATTTTGATATTACATAATTAAAGTAGACAAACTTAAGTGTGTGATTTCATTTAACTGCGTTTAATAAAATCTCAAATTCATCTTTTAATTGTAAATAACATGCACTGTGTACTTTTTAGTGGCATCTAGTGGTGAAATTGTAAAGTCGCTTTTTCGTGTCACAATTGTGAGATATAACGTCCGATTTTGAGCAGGAAAAACACTGATATATGTTCTCAGATTTGAGAGTTTATCTCGTAATTCTGACTTTATAACTTGCAAATGTTTGTATCAGTTTGTATCACGCAATTCTGAGAGAAAAAAGTCCCAATTAAAAGATAAAATGTCGCAACAACCTTTTTTTTTTATAGGAAATGTCCTTCCATATTACACACCTCTGACAACATTAAATATATTATCTTTCTCTCAATAGATCGTCCTAAATATTACATACTGGACAAGTGTCTGCAGACATTACATTTAGTTCATACCCAAGTATATTATTTAAGGTATATTCCACAAGTTTTTTATATAAAGTATGCTAAGTGTATTTCTTTTTCAAAAGAGTAAAATTAATGTCTTTCTTAAACCTGCTGCCAGTGTTTTCCTTTTTCAAAAATAGATCATTTTGGGATGTGTCCGCTAAATAAAGTCCTACAGGTTTGTTTTCCTATCCAGCCAACTATATAATGTTCTCCTGGGCCTGTGATGACTCACGCCACACTGATGAAAGCAGCGTTTCCTCCGTAGAGGAAGGATCTGTTGAGGACTTGCAGGATGAAGGTGAGGTACTGCAGAGGAAGGATGGGGGTGGCGGCACACACTGAAAACAGCACACACTGCAGCGCGGTCAGCGACAGAGACAATATGGCTGCCTTCAAGTCTGCCTCTTGTTCACTTTGTCCTGTATAGCACAGTGTTTTACAAATTAATTTTACACTGTTAGGAAAATAAGTGTGACATCTTTGTGAACATTAAATAGACAGCTTTTATGTTAAACTAAATTTGTTGCAATCGTTTATATGGTATATGATAAACAATATTAATTAAATACTGATTTAAACTCAGTAAAATCATTCTTTTTTCTCTTAAATTTTTCACAGGTTGGGGAAGGATTTGACTCTTAATTAAATAACAGTAATTATTTATTGAATATAACGTTTTAACTAGTTACATATTTGAACTGTAAATAAATTATTTATATTACTGTCTTTCTTAAAATTTATAAAAATTTACTAACGCCTCCTCAATCGAATTTGTGGAAAAAGTTGTGTGACGAGTCTGCATTTTAGCAAATAATCTGTTGCAGAAATGGATATGTAGCATTTTTTGGTAACACTTTATTTTAAGGTGTCATAATACAGAGTAATTAACTAATTAGGACATAGTATTTACATGAAATAAAATGCACTCATCATGTTAGTAATTAGAGTTTGTAATTATGATGATGTAACACACAGCTACTGTTACACATATGTTACAGACCGAGTCTGTTACACAGATACTTACACTTAAGTACAATCTGGATACATTTTATTTTAAGTAGCTTATGCTTGTGTTATGATCTGTAATTTTAATGCAACAGTAGCAGCCTATTACAGCTACATAATTACAAACTATTCCATAGCTTTAGTTACAAGGTAAATACATTTTGTACAACAGCTTCTACTAAGTACTTACTAAGTGATCACTCCGTATTACAGACACCTTAAAATAAATAATGTTAAATCTGGACCTAACCAAAAAATAAATACATAAATAATGAAGATGATGATAAGGAAGACAACAATTAAGCAATTGCCATGCTTGATGAAATCATAAAGGTCTCAAAAAATATTTGATATTCCTATGGCTGTAAGGAAATGTGCTGACCTGGTTCTCGCTGCTTTCCTTTGTGGCGGTCCATGATGAGGCCGTTCCAGGGGGCACACAGGATCCCACACAGCTGAGTAAATGCAAACGCATTTGTGTATCTACTGACTGTGAGAAAAACAACATGACTGTTCACAGCTCTTGAGTTTACACACATGACATATTCTGTTGGCATGCCTAAATGTATTCATACTGCTCTAAGGGATGGCTTCACCTGCCCATAAATAGATGGACAAAAGGATAAAGAGACTCTGTGTGTGTGTGTGTGTGTACCAAGGCCTGGGTCTCCAGCAGCCAGATGATTTAGCATCGGGTTTAAGGTCCCGATGAACAAGTAGTGTCTCAACTGCATCACTGAAAGCCACAGCAGATGCCACAAGAAGAACCAGGAAAGCAGACAGCTCTTGAAACTGCGCTCTGACAAAAATGCACATATTCATACTTCACATGACATATTTCACAATGAAGCGTTAGTAAAAGTAAAACGGAGAAGGAACATGCAATGCAAGTGCTCAATCACAATAGCAGAAAGAAATAATAATAATTAATATAAAAACATTAGTGAATGCATTGTAAAAAATATACTTATATCATTTAGTTTACAGAAAATGTAATGATAACCAGTATTATAATACAGATTTAAAATGATAAATCAAAGATCATCATAAGTGACCTGTCCAGAAAAACAAAATTAATTGTATAAAATATAATCATATGTGGTGAGAATGTTTTTTTTTTTATTTTCCATCATAAATTCTATGGTAATTCATAGATTTACTTGCATTACTAGCCATACACTGACAGTATTTAACAGTGAAAATGCATGTGATCATATATTCACCATGTATGATAACGTTACAGAGTAAAAAAGGTTTCGTACGGAAGACCGTTTTCGCCACTAAATAAAAAAATTCAAAATACCCTTTTTCCTCAAAACTGAGAAATATAAAGTCTCGGAATATTAGTCTCGGAATTGTGAGTTTATATCTTACAAATCAGTGTAAAAAAGCAGTGTAAAATAGTGAGATAAAAAGTCGCAATAACCTAATAATTATTCAGCGGCAGAAACTGAATTCCATAGTTTTGATACTTTTCCAGTTTTTTTTTTAAATAAACATTGCAGGCCTTTTTTACAGTGTATGTAACATTGCCGTTTTGTTTGTTTGTTTGTTATTTAGCTTAAAAATGTGTTGGCTATTTCAACAGCCATGTTTATACTGCAAAGACACACATATATAAATATATATATATACCCAGCATACAAAAAGGTGTGCTTAGTGGCTGAGTAGAAGTGTTTCATCTCCTTACCTGTTTTTTCTGTGTCTTGGCCTTGAGAAGAAGTCTCTTTAAATGGCACTTCCTCTTCAGCCTGGGAAGTCTGGATGTTTTTCTCTTCGACCTTTGCAACAGCATATTCTCGAGTACCTCCACAGCTCATCCTACCACAGTAGAGAGGCACTGTTAGAGGAAACATATCCAGTACATACAGTGAAGCACATAGTCAGTCTGTGAACAACCAGCACTCAGAGTACCTGAATATTTAATAAAATTAAATCTGACTGCTCATCGTGGTGTTTGATCATCGGGTCGATTTGTACAAAGATCATTGTTCTAAAAAAGCGAGGTGTGCTCTGATTGGCCAGCTATCCGGTGCACTGTGTTTGGCCAAATACTGCAAGCATGTGACAGAAACATAATGCTTAAATTATGCATTTTCACAACGACACACAGCGTCTCCAGAACATGGCGCCCGCAGCAACACTACAGCCAGAATAATAGCTCCGCCTTCTTTCTTTGTGGAAACATGTGCATTGTCATGAAAATAAACCCACTCTGTGACGGAGAAGAGTGTGTGGACAAGTCATAACTTTTATAAAGAATATCTCTTTGGTTTTGAAACTTTAATCTTTGCAACTTCAGGGATCTTATCTCTGCACTAACAGCTCGTAAGAAAAACTTGAATTCGCATCAAATGACCACTTTCAATACATATGTAGCTGATGCTCTCCTGCAGTCATCTCAGCATGTTTCTGAAGGAAGAGGTGTTGAATGTGTTGTTTACCCGTAGGTGTAGTTCTCTGGAAGCGGGTATGGAATATGTTTACGAGGCATCAGAACAAATGTCCGGAACAGATGAATGACACTGCAGCAGGCCAAGAAGAGGAAAGACCCTCGCAGAGAGACTCCATCCTCATACAGCAACTACAAGACATCATGGTTTAAGACTTGACCAGCAATCTTATCTTATCTCCAGTGTGAGGTGTTTTATTTTCCTCATACCTTGATGATGAGGAAAACCGCAGAGGAAGAGTCAAAGGCTCCATTATACAGAGTGATAATAGTGGAGCGGTGAGTGCCAAAGAGACTGCCCACCTAAAGACAGAAGATGAACACATAAGCTACAATAGTCAATACTGGGGAAAAAAGGAGAATTTTTGTTATTTTAAAATGCTTTGTGAAGGTCAAATCAGAAAGCACCCTCATATCCTGAGAAAAGTCAATGAAACTTTGAAGCAGCTCATGCGTTTGTTACTGCGTATCACAACAGGGTTTGAAGCCTCACTGCATGATGAAATATTCAGTACCTGTATGTTGGTCACTAAGAACAGAATTCCTCCCACAGCGATGAAGGACAGAGCAGGGAAGAGGAGGACGGAGTTCACTGAAAGAGTGAAAATCAGTTATGACTATAAACAAACTGAAATGTATCAATATACCAAAGGTCAAATAAAGATAAAAACTCTATTTACCAGGACTGGAAAAGGCTATTAACAACATTCCTGCAGTGTAAACCGATCTGTGAAGTAAAACATAACAAGAGAGTGGTTAAATAAATAGGCGACAGGACCTGCTTTTCTCTGCTCTTCTGTCTCAAAACATATGGAAACATAATGGATCGAGTTATTCAGATTTATGAGCTGAGAGATTAAGTGTCTCCAAAAATATTTGAACACTTTAGCCACACATACTTTTCAAAGGTTCGGGTTCGTAACACTTTTAACAGAAAGGATGCATTAAACTCCTCTTTCGAAATAAGAGATTTATGTGCTGCGTGGACATTTGCTTTGAAAGAGGTGTTATGGGTTGCAGTGATAATCACTTATAATTCCACATGTATAATTAACTTTATAATAACTTTATAATACACTATGAATAAATAGTTAAACATTAGTAAATATTCAGCTCATCCTTTATAAAGCATTGTTCCAACATCAATAATCATTAGTGAGCGGTTTATAAATACAGCTATAAATGTTTTGGCCTAAATATTTCTTATTGTGCAACATCCAAATTCTTGGAGCACCACAGATCACTCAGCCCTGCCAATTTTCCCTCCTCTCCTCAGCAGCGATATCACCCCTCTGTTCTCATACAATCTCGCAATTTTTTTTTTATAGACTTCCCTCCTAGTTGCTTTTAAGGCAAGGAGTTGCATTTTAGGGTTAGGCCAAAAACAAAAAACGGCCGTGATTGTAACGGTAAAAAACTGAAAATGCTACAGTAACAACCTGTTAAACTGTAAATTCCTGTAAAATTTACAGGAAAAAAAACGTAAACCAATATTATTGCATATTTAAGAGTCTCCCCATTATGGTGTTTAGTGTTTGTGTGAATGACACTGAGCACCTAATATGTTCTTAATGTTCATATTTTAAAAGCTGCTTGTGATGGGCTTTGGTTCATCGTGAGACTTTCTCATTGTGACGAACTGTCGCTGTGGTGAAGCGAGTCGCGAGCTTTTCCAGCGGCACCGAAACATGGGAGGCAGGAAATTACTTGAACGACAAACATTTAATAATTAACAAGGAAACACTGAAACAAAGCAAGACGAACACAAACCACAAACATACATGCAACTTCATCGACTGACAGAGATACAAGACATGCGGCATGGATTTATACAAAGACTAATGAAGGACAAAACACAGAACACCTGGTAGACACGGCTGGCAGAGGATCAAACACTAATGAGCAGGGCGGGGTTACAAATGATCAGCGCACATGGGGGAACAGAATGAAAACAAAACAGAAAAGCACATGGAACAGATCAACATAAACACAGACACATGACGATGTGACACTCATCACCACCTGCATTTGGCACAAAACAGATTTAAGTAATTTAATACATTGATATATTAACACTATCAGTTAACGAAATTTCGGTATTATACTGTACGTTTAGCTTAAAACCTAAAATGTTGATACCACATTTTTTGCGGTTTGAATTCCAGCAAGCACAGCCACTGATTTTATACCGTAAATTTTACCGATTTTTTTTTACAGTGTGGGCTTAAACCTTGTCTCTGAAACTGGGGGTATAATGTTTTTAAAATAAAAGTACACAAAAACACATCCCTTACAGCAATATGGTAATACCGTAGTATTGATTGATTACCATATTTGTTTACCAGGTACAAGATATGCTTCACAGAACACCACAGTATAATCTTTTTTGTGTGGTTGTGATATTGGTATGCAGGACAGGCATCTTTAGCCAGACAAAAACAAATTCAAATCTGACTTACATTCCCAGTAGCCTGGCAACTGTGGTACCAAAGTGGTCAAACAGGAAGCCATTTGGCAGCGTTAAGAAGTTGTTCATGAAGGATGCAATGGTGAAGATGAGTGAGAGCTGCTCATCCTGTCCGCTACAATCTAACACACAACAAATATTAAATGTACGACACAGTTTCCACAGCTTGACACACATACACAATGCATATGTTTTGCAATTTCAACCAACCTTCAACAGCAGTTCCATTTATTGTGGCGTTGACACACAGACCTTTGAAGTAGCCTTCAGTCTTGAGCACAAAAACCAACGATGCCCAGCCAAAAACAGCCCCTGCGAACCCCAAACACTCCACTAACCCAGATATCAGAGTAAACCAGGACCTTACCCTCAACCCGCCTCCCTGGCAGCCAAACATCTTGCCTCTTTCTCTCTGCTGCACTTCTCAGTCCTCTTGTCAAGCAAGCAGTCTCAGGGTTTCTCCAGTGCCCTTGAACACAATTCAAATGTAACTAAATCAGCGTTATTTGATAAGCAAACTTCAAAAGGTTAACATGAGCGACACGGAATGTAGACGCACAATTACTGCTAAATCTTCAACTCCTTCAACAAAGTGTACAGACATCAACTTATCCCTCTCTCTCACTTACTGTCTCTTTATATGGACCTCTGGTGGGTTTCTTTTCCCTCCTATTTTTACAAATCCCTCCTATTTCCTTCTAGAACTCCCTCAGCAGCAGATGTTTGTAAGCATTCAATCCAGCACAGATTTCACTGTTTTTTCTTTTGTTGTTGAATTCTGCTTCAAACATTTTAATGTGACATGATCTCTGTTGATCCTTATGAAATGCTAGACTAAAACTGCAAACAAATTGAAAATTGAAGTTGGTTCTGGGAATTGTTGTACAACCCCCTTTAACCTTTTTACAGTTTAACTGATTTTGAGAGGAACAAGTGAATGAACTACTGAGAGCACTGATAAGCTCTGAAATCCTGGTTTGTGCCTCACACTCTGTCTGCTTACACATACATTCCACATTAAAGCGTGAGATAGGCAGTTCTGAGCAAAAATGCCACAAAGCAGGACTGTCTGAATGAGCAACATTTTAGGGTTTTGCAGTCGATTGAGAAATGCGCCGGCCCACGCCCAAATACAAGCTCGTCCCTTGTCATTCATGTGGATTATGACTGTTGACCTTATGATTTGTTGATGTTTCTGTTTTTTGGAACCTAAAACGTAAAAAAAAGAATAGCAGAAGTTAAATGTGTGATTGGCACAAGACACACTATTTCTGGGCTTCCCTTTCAGTAGAGTGATGCAACAGTGTTTAGAATAAGATTGTAATTGCACTTTCACAGTTCCTATCACAAGATTTCTGCTTATGTGTGACTATCTACGTCAAACTCTTAAAAAAAAAGTGGGTTCCCTGAGCCAAGAAAGGTCTATTTTAAAAGATGTTCTTTTTGTATTTGTTTTGAATGTTGTTGATTTAAATTTTAATAAAAGTGAACGTCTACAGGTATGAAAAAAGGTCTATTTTAATGAAGTGTGCTTCATTATTATTATATTTTTGGCTTTATATTCCCCCCAAAATGTAAAATGTAATCATAGATACATTCAAGTAATTATGAAACCTGAATAAAAAATTTAAATAGGTTGTTGTTGTCACAAGCTGTCGCTGTGGTGAAGCGAGTTGCAAGCTTTTCCAGTGGCACGGAAACAAGGGAGGCAGGAAATCACTGGAACGATGAACATTTAATAATAAACAAGGAAAAACTGAAACAAAGCAAAACAAACACGAACCACAAACGTACATGCAACTTCATCGACGGACAACTGGGCACTGAACAAGACACTGTTTAAATACTAGACGTAATCAAGGGATAATGGGAAACACCTGGACACACACACGGCTGGCAAGGAGTGAACATTGATTACAAGGGCGGGGTTACACATGACAGGAGCACAT
>JAUMHR010000064.1:1453492-1464549 GCA_032361145.1 Enteromius fasciolatus
ACATTTTGGCCCGTTTATGTTCCCGTTTTCGATTACTTCAACACACGTTACTTAGCTGTCTAAAAGGGGACATACACGTATACTGTTTTATAACTAGTTCTAACAGAATAAAATCATTTGCTAAACAATTTAAAATTAAAAGACACGTGGGGTGTGTCTACACAATAAAAAAACAACACTATTTATAGTGTTATGTATTTGTGTTATACATTATATAATACATACATTAGGCTATTAGGCTACATGAGTAATCACTTGTTTAGCTTGTTTCATATTCTTTACAATGATTCTGTGCATTACTTTATAATAAACACGTATTTTTTTCAGAATTTCTAAGTAGTTTATAATTTCAGGAGTTCAAAGATGCTGAACAAAAGCCAACATATTTACCCAGAGCTGGAGTTTGTCTTCCCTGTAAGCAAATAATGTGAAATGCTGTCAAACATGGGTATTTCAGTTCGTCTTGTTGAGGTACTACAATCAAAAAAATATATTATTATATTATAATTATATATATAGCCTATATTATATATTATTATATATTAAACATAATAAATGGCAGGAAATGTTATTGCTTACCTAACGTTTGCCAAAACACACATATGTGATTACACAAAAATGTTGACCATTATAAGCACTATGTCGGCTCTGCAATTTAGCCTATAGTATTCCTTTGTTTGAAGACTTGCACACAGATGGCGAGCACACGAAACAGGATTACACTGACAACCATAAAGCTATTAACACTCTGAACTGTGGGTCATGCAGTATTTTTTATTTTTAACTGTAACTAACCAAATTAATAAATGTGTTAATTTAAGTTTCTTTCTAATTTACTTTCTAAATATTTTCTGGTAAACAAACCAAAATCAAATCCTATCCATGATACATGACACATCCTTGGATGACAAATCTCACGCGCGCGCGCCTGCTAAATTAACATAAGGCAATAACCAATACATAAAATAACCAAATAGAGAGACAGTTGCTAAAGTTTTTCTCGAAGACTCAGGTATAAAAAAGAACGTAAAAAAATAAAATAAATTACTTTCCTCATCATCATAAGGCAAAACATTATCATCCGTTTGTATTGACCGCGTATGGGAAGATGATGGCTTTCCTTGCAATATCTAAACTAGAAACGCACAAATTGTGAGCCCATATTCTAGCATATGTCATGTTGAACCCACAAACACAAAACACCCTAATGACCCTTGGTGAAATTAATTTATTTTATTGTGGAAGTCGTATAAAAGATTGATTTTAAGTTGTTTTCACAAACCACTTGTTTATATATATTGGCTACTAGGCCTGGGTAAAAAAAGAGCAGGCTATAGCCTATTACTATACAGTTGTGCAGTCAGTAGTAGTGAAATGCACTAATGTTATTTATTAAGACTTTTCCTGTACCCTGAGGTACAAAAGAGACCATTTTAGCCTTCGTTTGACATTGTATATGTAGCCTAGTGGTCTGGGAATAGCCTATTGTAAAAACGTTTCAGCGTGACGTGCTGAGAAACATGCAATAAAGCAGATGACCACCTCAGAGCCTTTCGACATCAGCAGCATTCTGCTGCATAATTCACAATGGAGATAGGCCTACGTTTTAATTCAGCCATACTCACCCATTATGTGCATGCTATTTCCACATTTCCATATCCTTTTCCCACATCACGTGCATGCTATTTCCACAGCCTACCATAACACAACTGCAGCAGTCAAGCGTTTTTAAAAGCATGTTTATATACGTAAAAGTCATCCTAGAAAAATGTGCATCAAACAAAGCATTAAGAAAGAATAGCGAATAAATGATATTTAGGTGGAGCTCTGTGAGCATGCTCCAGCTCTCTCTTCCTCCTCGCCCTTTAGTTTTTTCGAGCGACCAACTGTGCTTCTGCATGTGCCTCGTTCAACACAGATCCGAGTGAAGATGTAGTACCTAAACCTTAGCTGCCCGAAGATGATAGATTAATAACAATAATAAAAAAAATGCCTTTAAAAAGGTTGGTCACAGGCTACACTTTATTTGTTATATCTTGCATGAGAATGAAAATCCCACGCATGCATAAAAGCTTGTTTTGGGTAATCATCTTTGCACCTGACATCTCCTTTGCACTTTATATTCCACGAGTTGATTTGGGAAAATTCAGTCGATTAGCAATTCGTGGCGTGACGTAGTAATTTGGGTTAGTAACGCAACCTAAGTTTAACTAACGAAAGTCTGTGTCTATGTCAAACGCACCCGAGTCGTATACGCTATATAAGATTCTCATGCCAGTCGTGACTTTCAAATAAAAAGCAGGCAAAGCGCCACAAGCAGTTGTGTCGTCAGCTGTATGTTTTATATTTGTATACCTTTCAGGGTTGAGGATGAGAATAAAGACAAATGTGCGATAAGTGGTCTTGGCACACAGAGGGCGCTCTCATCATTGCATTACGGCAGTGATGCGGGCAAATGTGCAACGTAATTAATTTATGTACAATATTTGATCACAGCATATTTTTAAATCATCTTGCATACAGTCACGCTAAATGTATATTGTTAAGCTGATCGACAAGAGGGTCGAATAAAGATGAAACTGTTTCCACGTCAGTTGAAAATATAGGCAATGTAAGCGATGCAAAATCTAATTATTTCTTTGCAAAACCTAATTAGGCATTAAAAAAGGTTAACGCCAGCGCCTGAAACCGTTTTTGTTTAATAATCCCATTACTGACGGCTCATCATGTATAAAATGGCGCAGAAGGACACAAACTTTCCACTTGTTAAAGTGAATCTCCCAGAAAAAGACAAGACAAACTCTACATTAGTCCACTGTTAGGATATGACAGGATACCAAACGGAAAGGCGCGTCGCGGCACTGTAAGTAGATATAGTGTGTTTTAACGCTTTACTTTTGTACATTTGTGAACTCTCGCAATCTTAAACTCTCTTTTATATGGTTGATATTTTGTCTCGTGTTGAATGTTACCCGGTTTTAGCGACGGCTGAGTGCCGTGCAGAGTTTTTTCCTCTGAGATCACTGAACATCAGCTTACGTGGCAGAGCAGCTGCAAAGAGTTGTTATTCTCTGAGGAATCGGTGTTTAACGGCAGCTCATATTGATAAAGAGCAGATTTGTACAGTGAGCGGTAGACTACAAAACCTAACAAAACTAAAAAAACAAATAAGGGTCATATTGCAACACGTTTTTGCCATTGAACGTATGGCGCACAATATATAGCCTAGTTTTGCCACTGCGACAAACAGTGAGCGCGTTTTGAGAAAGACTGTTTCATGCATATAAACCGTGTAGGTTATTTATTTTAAAGAGACCGAATTCGAGAACAATATAGCCTATTATAATTTTATCTCAGTTCAAAGCAGATGTAATAACTTCAACGCATTAATGTTCTTGCGAGCAAAAAGAAGTAAAGCATTTTCGTAAAACCGAAGCAATTACCAGGGAAACCCTTTCACTTTCCCACCCTTAACCTTTCCCTATTTCGAAACGGATCCATCACATCTGACGATGGGCTTTCCGTCCAATCTGCATAGAAGCTAAAGCTCAACAAAAGAGACGGATTGACATCTCAGAGTCAAAGACTGCGTAAAGCCAGAGAAATCAAAGAGAATGTGCTTGTTATCGAAAAAGAAGACTGTATTCTCTCCGCAGCTGTGTATCGAACCTCGAATAAAGAAATAAAACAAACAGAATCAGAAATAGAGCGAAACAAACCTAATTCTGGACAAGCGAGGCGAGGAGACAAAAGAAAAAAGGGATGCAGAAAATTGACTTTTAAAAGACTTCTCTTAAATTTATGATGAAAAGAAACTGAACGCGCGGGCTTAGATGCAACATTAAAAAATAGCTGCTTTGCTTTTTTAAATTTGTGGTATAGGCTACAAATCACAAATTAAACTCGAATTTATTAAACGCATGTTTTTGGAATTCAAGGCTATATTTCGCGTGATTTTGTTTTATTCCTATTTGCAAACATTAAAGCAGACTCACGCGGGAAGCATATTTTGTATTATTTCTCTGGTTCCGCTAAATGGATGGGATAATAACTGTCACCCCAAATTACCGAGGCGTTTCAGAAAATTTCAAGATGACATGAGCTATTGTCTCTGCAGGGATCTTCAGTTTGCACTCAGACTGATGTGGGATTATGAAAAACAAAATGGCTATTTTAATTCTGATGTGTATTTCGATAGGCGATGCTTTAAAAATAAGTAGCCTATTAAGTTAGTTTTACTATTTTCATATTTTTTTATTCGATAATGAATAGCTGGATTGTTTTTTTTTTTACCTTTTATCGTGTCATCTCGCTGATAACCCTAGAAACAATAATAAACCACTAATATTCAGTGCCAAATAAGTCACTAAAAGATAAATTGAACTACATCTAAATAACAGTACGCGATTGAATGAACATTTCAATGGTTAATCATCACCTAAGTGTCAGAAATAAACCCAATATTGGGAAAAACTAACGCGATGGCGCAGAGAAAATCACTCTCTTAAATATAATAATTGTCATCAATGGATGCGCAAAAACTATTAAAATGATATAATAGGCAGCTGAACAATGCACAACACCTACCTTGACCAAAAATTAAAGCATGGCAAAAATGAAAAAAGCCGTTTATATGTTAAATTAGTAAGCCATTGATCATTTTTTCTCTATGTGTGCTTTAATAATTAACATTTGAGTTTATCGTTTTGCGTTGGTTTCCTGAGAAGTCTGTTTGTCGTTTCGACCATATGCATTTTTTGAGTCGTTTTCCCAACCTAAATAGAGACATCAAATTAAAAATGAGTTATTGACAGGTTGAGGGAAATAAGCCAAGGCCGAGGTCTGCACAAAGAAGCACTTTTATAACTGCCCCGTGGAGAATTTAATGTCAAGAGGACCATAACAGTATCGTTATTAACTATCAACTACAATCTCAGAATGACTTAATCAAACACAAGGAGCTCGAGTGGGAGTACGGATGCAATAATGGCTTTAAAATATGACGAAATTATTTCCCGTCATTGCAGAAAACAAATTGAACATTTATTGCATATATATTAAAAATTATACGCTGGTGCGTGGAGCTCGTGTCTCTTTTATTGAGGCGCTCCTAAAGGTGAATCCTCTGAGGAAGCATTTTTTTCTGTCTTGTTAGTCCCACTGGAGAATGTTGCAAAATTGCCTTGAATCCGCTAAATTGATTCAAAAAATAATTCATAACCTATGCGCGAGTAACAAAAACCTCAGCCTTTTTAATGAGCTGACAAGTGCATCTCGCGCGAGTCCTAAAAACTGGGCTACGCTTTTGCTTCTGTTCGTGGCCCTAAAATAATAGGAAACCGTAGTCTTGTTTACTTGGCCTAAAAAATGAAAAATAAAAGAAACCTCTCAAACTTATGATTGGTTTCCTAAACATAACGATTATAGAGATACAAAGCCTGCATTGTGGATTAGCTCCGAAAATAGCGCAGACACCCGTCGGCATGGCGAAGAGGCCTGCTCTTTGTCTCTGATGGTAGATGAATGGTTGGTGTCACCCACATGATTGGTTTGCACTATTAAATTGTCAAAAAGAAAGGATTTCCCTAATAATGGTTTTTATGAAGAGTTATGGAATGTGGCGTTTCTGGGGACGGACGTGAGGACTAACAAGGGTTAAGAGGGGAGGGGCAAGGCCCAAGGTCATGCAGAGTTTTCATCAATGATTATGCTTTAACCTCTCTGTGTGGTCAGCGAAGTTGCACGTAGTTTATTCCTCTCTGCGATTCCCGCGTTCAGGTGTGTCTTCTTTGACGCAAGTACGGACCTACCTAGGAACAGGATCGTTTGACATCTTGTCCTGTATAATCAGCACTGCGTTTAGTGGCAATTTTGCAAAATCTAAAACCCTACAAGTTACCGGTTAAGAAATGTTGCATGTAAAACCATCCAGAACGTGGGTAGATTGTTCTTAGATTCTAGTTTTGTGTTAAATAATACCAGCTCGGATCGACCCATTCTTTCTCTAACAACAAATTAGTGTGTTGACTTGAACACTCGGCCCCTTTGTATGCATTGTATTGCTGACCTCAGCTGAAGATTTATGTATTTTTGATATTAAATCCCTCCTGTCATTAACACTGCTCTCTTGTTGACTTTTCTTGACCCGCCGACCCGTTGCCCAAACTTTCCCATATTTAACGCGGGACCCCTCCCCTTCTTCTTTCGGCTCGTTCAGCCACCGCGCTGAACGCCTTGCCCATTTCTGGCATGTGCTGTTTGCTCTGTTCTTGAACTTCAGTGCATTACAGGCCATGTCCCCCTCCTGTACTTTGAACTCTAGATCTTCCCCTGAGTAAAAGCCTTGTCCTACATAAGTCTCCCCATGGCTGCCCAGCTTGCTAATTAGTTAAACAAACGCATCCTCTAATGATTCCCTGGGCCGGCTGGGCTGGAGACGTTTTGTTCGGCTCAGCTTCCGCTGGCGAGGGTCTTTGCTTGTCCTGTTAGAGGCTTGGCCTCTCTGACCCAAACTAACGGCGGGTTGTTAAAGCTGCTGGACGGCCCTGTCCGAAGGTCCATCCCCCACCAGGCCAAAGGCCACAGGGATGCCCACCAGCTGTTAACGATGACAACACGACAAAGCATCGAGAAACATGCCGCTGTCATCCAATCTATATATTTTTTATTCCCATTTCGCAATTATCTGCTTCTTTTTAGATTCGTAATATTTACAGAAATTATTTGGGATTCTCCTAATAGCCACAATTTGAGTTGTCGCCTTAATGCTGGGCGTAAAATATCCTTTCAGTTTTCTTTGCAATGTTTTGCCATTTGACCGCTGTGTGTCTGCGCGCTCCGAGGAGGTCTGGACAGAAATGGAGACTAATTGCGGGAACTGTAACACTGCTGGTCGCCGCAGTGCCTCGGGCGATCCCCAGACCTGCTCGTCAGCAGTTAATTGACAAGGGCTTGTCTGTTTTTGAGAGCAGCTGGTCCTAAGCACTGGCACACAAACGCAATCTTGACACGGCCTCTATTCGCCTGGAGGAGTCTGAGGAAAAACGCTGTTAAATAGAGGGAGATTTATTAAAACTCCCTTTGGGTGTCGCGAAGTAAGATATTTCATTGCTTTGCTACCCTTATTAATAATGGAGGGCAGTAGCTAATTTAGCGGTTGACATTTCCGCGGTTTTAGATGATTGACAAACAAGCAATGACGAAAAAGATACAGTGCCCTAAATCGCGCGTTATTTTGACGAAGCCGCGCAATTGTGTTTGCAGTGTGTTCCACCTCACCAGATTCACCCCTAATGCCCAATAATATCCAATCATATCGTTTAAATATTAATGCCTCGAGGCGCCATAAACCTATTCTATAGTGACTTGAATTTTAAGCGCGCACTTTAAAAGGAACACGGCGTTAATAAAAAGGCCTTTCTTGAGTTTTGAGCCATATACTGCAGGGCTATGTTTTGAACTAGTCAACAGACACTGAGGTGGTATTGTTTGCTTATAAAATGGAGAGAGTTTTTCCAACTTTCCCACTGCCCGCCCGGATGAATGTAAAGAAATCCTTTTCTGTCCGCTTTTACACTGAAATCGCGATTTTTTCGTGTATTCTCACGAAGCGCCCCCCTTATGTCACAATAACAATGCCTGGAGTGAAGCACCCCGTAGGAGCTCCACAGTTGGGGATCTCGGGGATTGTTTTAGACATCTTTAGATTTCATCAATCAAAATGACTGCAGTTTTCCATAAAAATGCTGAATTTAGGACAAGGTCTGAGAGAGCTAGGTAGAAAATGCGACGCTGTCTCGATCGATGATAAATGGCCATCCTTTGACTCGGTAAACAGAGAAATACGTGCTTGAGCCACTTGTCCTGCAGGTTTTATTTTTTAGGAATAAAAAGAGTTGACAGTGACATAGGAGCTCATTTGGGTTGCATCATTGTTTTTTTGTTTTTTTTAAGAAAAACTATAAATATTTACTTTAACCTATTTCTAAAGAAAATAACACTCCAAAAATGTCAACAGCGAGCAGCGAAGAAGGCACTTAGCGTTTTAATTAATTTCACAGTATTTTTTTCGAAGGGTGAAATAAAAAAGAGGCGTTCCTTTTAAAATGTGCAGAGGTTTATTATGTTTGAGTGATATTCTCGAAGGAAGCAGGCTTGCATGTTGCATTTTAACATGTTGCTTGGTTGGAGACGATGCGCCAGTCGAAGGGTGAATGACCAGTACAGGTACCTGCTCACATTAATTTGGTGTGTAATTAGTTAAAAGTAGGCTATTACCTGTCAGGAATCAGCTCTGTGAATTACCGCTTGAAATCTATATCTATATATCTAAATAAACGAGAGAGAGAGAGAGAGAGAGAGAGAGAGAGAGGTTAAAAAAATAGCGCACTCTGCCCATTTTATTCAGAGGGAAAATACGAAAGCAGTGTAGCCTATTGTAAAATGCGCGTTTATTGCGTTTATTGTTGGATTGTGACATTTGCATACAATGAATGGGGTAATCCAGTTCTTATTACTTTATTGATCATTAATACTTGTTGAGAAATAAAGCGTTAAGTGAAATCATTTGTTCTGAAAGAAAGGCATCTCAGGTCTGAATTGACCTTGTCGACTTGAAGAATTGTTTAATTTTGGTTCTTGGTTGGAGTACGGTGGGCATTGGATGCTAATAGAGATCTAATTGATGGGTGAAGTGGCGTTTCTGCTCTTATTGCGCCCTGGCGTCTGCTGTAAAATAGAGCCATAATCGGATTGAGGTATTCCTCCAGGAGACGAGTGTGAGCCTACGGCCAGGGGGAAAATCGTTATTAAAAAAGTTAGGCTCAGAGAGAGAAGTTCGACATACTGTTGAGGCCTGATGAAAGAGAGGGGGGGAGTGATATCATCGACAGAGCTGACGAGATATCATTCTCCACCCGTAACCGGTTTTATCATTGCTCTTTCTGTTTAAAAACAGGATTAACGGAGAAATAAAGAGAACATTCTCAGACCATATTGATTGTTTTACTAAATCTTAAAATATATTATAAAACACTGTAACATATTATTCTGAAAAGTATGAAATAGCCTACTTACACTTATATGTATAAGCGTTTATATTTATATGAAATGTTATTAAAATGTTTTTATGGGTCTAAATAAAATTTTGGCATACGTTTTAATTTTTGTTTAATTATTTCTTTATATAGTCAGTGTGGTAGTTGTGTGGGCTGTGTGTGTGTTACCCTGATAATGTTAATTATTTTGGATTTTCTGTGCTCTACCTTTACTGTTGTTAATCATTGCTGCTTTGCTTAAGTATAGTACTGAACTGCGTCATCGTGTTCCATTGTTTTACAGTAGCGATATTATACAGTAATCAAACGCATTCTGGTAGACTAAATGATTAGTTCTTGCAACCACAGCCTGCCTTAACAAAACGCTGTCATGAGTAAAAAGGAATTTAAACACGGTGTTTAAAAAGTGAAAATGCAAAGGAATATAAGCTTAATTATAAGAATACAATCAGATACAAAAGAAGAGCGGGTGTGTGGAGGCCAGTTCACTTTTTTTTTTTTTGGTTACCGCTAAAAATAGCATCTTAAAGCATCTTTTTAATCCGCATCTTAAAACAGAGAAATGTCACGATCACAGCGAACTGTCTTAATTTTTCTAAATGTTTGTATTCGGAGACTTCACTGAAACATTCCAGAACAAATGCGCGATTGATTTGAGTGATCAGTCTTATAGTAAACATTCTCTCTGTCTCTCTTTTCTCCTATAGAGATGGTTGAAGCCTGTCTGTGCTCTGAGCTCGCCCTCACAGGCGGATGATTGATGAGAGATGGGGGCAAGGCCGAGCACGCACAGCATAAAGACCCATACACGGCTCAATAAAGCCGGGCCTGAGCGGGGACCGGGCGCGCTCAATAGACGCTGGCGCGAGTAGATTGAGGCCAACGGCAGAGAGGAAGGTGCTCTGTTGTCCCATAATCCAGTTAGCCATTGAGCCACCAGCCGTCTGCAGCACGATAGAGAGCAGTAGCGAAAGACGGCCGAGGAGAGCAGAGGACAGAAAGGTTGGACAGCCCAGAGGGGGGGTTTGAGAGAGAAGCCCCTGCTGAGAAAGACAGAGCACAGAAAAGTCAAAGATAATAAAGCTACATAAACCAGGCACCCTGGAACTAATGGCAAAACTGACTGAAATAAAGCATAAAAGCAAAAATATATACTCTGATTTCATTTACAGATAAAGGTTTGTTTTATGAAAACAACAATTATTATTATTAATAATAAGTGGGTGATCCGGTTTTATGTAAATCGTTATCAGCAACACATTTTATTAGTATTAATAAATAATAATTGCATAAATGCACAGAATGATAATCCGATATTATTTCATTTTCCACTGCAATTTGCTGAAGGAGAAGTATATCCCAGCAGGTTAACGTGAATGGGCGACCTCAGGATCCATCATAAGAGCTCCATACGTGGCCTGCACACCATGTTCTCTGCTCTTCTCCACCTCATCATTTACAAACACAGCATCAGTCAAAAACACAATTAGTATCCCCTAAACCCCTGCCAGGAGTGCCTTTCATCCAGCCAAGGCCACAGACAAGGTATCCTGCAGAACTGCCTTGTTCCTGGAGGCCAAATAGACAGAGGGAGTGATGGAGAATTAGAGGGATGGAGCACTTACGCTGCACTCTGATGCCTGCTGGGATTCTCAGCAGGTTTTTCAAAACAGCTTTTATTCTTGGGTTTTAATTTAGTTTTTCAGTACTTTTTCAAGAATTCTCAAGGTTTGTTTAAAGGATGAATGGCGTCTTGATTACCGATCGCTTTTGCGCTTAGATGTACAAATGTATTTAGAGCAACAGCACTGTGCTGAAAAATCACTTTTATAGCCCAGTGATTCTGATTTTGCTGGTATTTACTGTATTTCCACTCAAGCAATGTTATATCACAATAAAGAGCATTACTCAAAGTTTCACCTCATGTTTTTTGCTCTAATACTGTCAAAATCCCAAAAGCCGGGGTGGTTAACGGGGCGGTTCTGTATGTCTCCATGTATT
>JAUMHR010000064.1:1467354-1483712 GCA_032361145.1 Enteromius fasciolatus
AGTTATTGAAAGTAATCATTTAAGAACATGTTCATACATAGAGCATACATAACTCGTTATGAGGTTTCAAATGAAGTCTCATCTGTAACACTGTATCCTCAGGTGTACGTTTTTGGGAATGTCCAATTGTTGAATTCAGTTTTGTCCTTTTTACAACAAATTGATTAAGTGTCTAATCCAGGTTTATGTCTTCTCAAGGATGATTCTGGATTCATAGCCTCCTTAAAATAGCGACAATAGCATGAATTAAACCTAGTAGCATGGATGCATGGCAATGTTTTTCTTTCAACATTATATAATGTTTTCTCTCTTCCTGTTTTGGTTCATATTGTAAAATGATTAATATGTCTGTTGCTCCCCCCTCCCTGTTTGTTTGTTTGAATGGATGTTATTTTGTTAATCAAAAAACAATAAAACATTGATCACAAAAAAAAAAATCCCATGCAAAAGTAAATTTAAAAGCCCAGATTGAATCGGCTGTGCTGTTATATATATTTACATACAATTATTTTTATGTTTTGTATATGTATTTTGTAACATGCATATTCTGCATATGTATTTTTTTTCTGTATCATATATTTGTATTTAACAACACACTGTCATGCTCACCGTGTCCTAAAATACGTCTGTGCCAGTATGACTGAGCTTTATTGTTGTGTTCTCTCGATGTGCTTGCTTATCTATAACTTCATCTCATGGCCTCGCTGTCTTCACCTTCCTCCTGGATCAGCCTCGGCTCCCTCACGCCACACTGGTGCCCTGAGTGGATGGATAAGGTAGATGAATATGCGCTGTTGTACAGAAAAGAGAAATCATGTTGTGATGCAATTATCATCTATTGTACCCTGTAATTCTATCAGGTCTCTGTTTAACAATAATCTCATGTAGAACGTCTGGGGCCAGGTCCCTTTTCTCTCTCTATTGTTCTCTACTCCACTGAAAAGCCCAATCCAATTGAAGGCTGCGCTATTGGATTTTTCTCTGTAGAATAAACTGGAATCATATTTTTGCAGGAAATTATCAATACATCTTTCCCAGGGAACTCGAAGAGACACATGGATAAAGCGAAGGGGCAGAGGTTTAAGGGAAGCACGGGAATGGCTGGTGTCTGAGGAGCTATGATTGCAGAACAGGAGCAGCTGAAACTTGAAAAAAAAAGTAAAAAATTAAATAAGAGGACAAAATGTGTGCAACAACAACAAAAACGAAAAGAAAATAATTGCATGCAATTATTATTGATTTATTTTTTGTTGTTACAAACATTTTGGAAAGAAATTGTCCTCTCACAATAGTGTTTATCCCTCTCTTATCCCTTTATTTAATTTATTTATTTTTTAATTAATAAATTATTTATTTGACAACATTTATGTGACATGTACTGGATTTAAAAGATTACTCAAATCTGAAGTATAATTTCTTGGAAATCAAGAGGATGTATGGCGATATACAGTCTTGTAATGGTAAAATATCTAATAAAACAAACAAACAAAAAAAAATGCAAAACTGAAGCATTTTTATTAGTGATCTCAGATTGATATAATACTTTATTGTCAGGCAAGTCTGAAATGTTTCTTGCACACCAGTATCTGTGTTTACAACAATCAAGATTTATTAAACAACAAAACACTTCATACATTACATGATACCTTCCCTTCTACTACACTTATACACCGCCTTCACAGTACATCACGTTTCTTATTGAACTCTAGGATTGTCTGAGGCACAAAAGAGTGTTTCAGCCTAACTTTGTTCAATCTTGGGACCCCGTACCTCAGGTGTGATGGTAATAATTCAATCTCATTATGCAGAAACTATATTATTAGCCAACCTTAACAGATTATTATAATAAGCGGAATCATTTAACAATCCTTGAGCAGATTTTGAGCTGCTTCTTTTGTGTACATCAGAGAGCGCTCACCTGTTCAGAAGAGAGCGTCTGTCTCCTCCTGGTCTGTTGCTGCTCCAGACAGACCCAGAGTCATCCATCCATCCCGCCATGCTTCCCTCTCCCCACTCTCTCACTTTTCATAATTATTAAATTACGCTCTGTGGCTCCCATTAAAAGAGGGACATTTTCTTCTTAACCACCTGCTCTTCCCCCACCAGCATGCGTTTTACACCATCAATCTCTCAGCGTTACCGGACCCCTAAAAGCTTTCTGAATCCTCTATAATGGGGAGGCAATGTGGGGTCAGTATCAGAGGGGAAGGGGGATGCTGGTCATTTTGTGTGTGTGTGTTGTGATGCCTCAGCACTAGTAGTCTCGTGGTGGTGTGTGTGTGTGTGTGTGCGGTTGGTCAATCTATCTGTGTGAGGTATTGTTTAGGATTGCTGGGCACACCAGGTCACTAACTGTGACCCCACAAAAGACAAAAGAAGGGGTGCGGTAGGAACACACAAACCCACCCAGTGGGTTAGTTAGTATTCTGCCCCCAAGGGCTGTGTGCTGGGGCACAGTGGGGCAAGACATTGACCCACAGTCAGACCAGCTAAACAAGGCTAGAGTTAAGACAGTGATCCGTCAGCATCTGTCTGTCTGTCTATCTATCTAATCTGTTTGTCTCTTTTTCGATGTCTATTTGAGTCAAACCATCACATGTCATGTCTCAATATCGATCGAAAGTTAAAGGGTCAATTCCCAAACGTTAAAAAAATCCTGCATTTTAAAAGTAAAAGTGTGCATTTTAACACGATTTGAAAACAAAACAATTTTGCATCATTTGACAACTTTGTTGCCATGACTTTAAAGTGCCATAAACCTCAAAAAAAGCAAATCTTAATAGAAGAATTAAGTGCATTTAATTTCTGCTCCAAAAGTGGTTCATTTACTTACACTGTGCCTCAAACTCTCAGGTACAAAAGCTGTCACTGGGGCAGTTTGTAGTTTAGGATTCATTTTCGTATCTTAAAGGGCCATACTAGTGCTTATGCGTACATATTTTAATAGAAAACTGTATCTTTTTTATTTATAAAACAATGGATGAGCCAAAATATGTCATTTAAATATAATAAATATTGGTTTGTTCACAAAAACCATAAAGTGAATTTAACCCAAAATATTCTTTTAAATTTGCGAATTTAAACAGCTTTTCTGCTTGACCTCTCTAGTGCTTGTGATCATAGGTAGCAAGTATCTGTGTATGCGCATGTGCGTAGTGAAAGTGTGTGTGTGTGTAATCACTGTGTCAGCACAGATGGAAGACTCTATGCAGAGAGCTGGTGCTGATCGCTCAGTTCCCAGCATGCCTCTCATTACCTAATGCTCATAAAGCCACTCATATTATTCATCTCTGACAGCCAGCCTGCTCTGCATAACCTAAACAAATCCTTCGCACACATAAACTAGAACGTGTTCTAGCAAACACACATTAACAAATGCAATATGCACACACGGTTAACAACACAACTAGCTTATACAACACACACGCATACAATATACTCGGTTACAGTTTGTATAAAAACCCAGGCAGACGCACACAATCGCAAATTACCATAAGCTATGTACTAAACCGCATTACAAACATCCAAGACAAACAGTCACGCACACACAAGGACACACTCCCAGACAACACAAAATTGCACAAGCTGTATGAGAGATGAACAACCTTAATAACACCTTAAACTTTTCTCCCTTCCTCTCCCTCCTCCCCTGCTTGCCTTCACTTCCCCCTTTAACGTGCAGTAATATGATTAGTGTGCGGCTAATGGCCTCTCCTTCTGGTGCTTGGAGACATTCTGCCCAGACCTTGGAAGGCACACCAGGCCTGCTGCAAAGAGGCTGCATCTGCAGAGAGAAAGAGAGAGAGAGAAGCAACCCCTCCTCCCCCAGAGCAAATCTATAGGGAGAGAAGGCAGAGACAGGTGCATTTCTGCACAAATCGAGTTAGCCAAGACATGCCACATCCAATTGGGCTAAATTGATGTGAGAGTTTGTGATGTCTGCCGTGGGTACTACAGCAAAGGTCAGTGTGCCGAGACAATGACATCAATCTGCCCTGCACGTGGCTAAGAAAAACCCTCTTCTCTTCTTTTCCACCCAATGCAACGGGAGCTGAAGTTATTTGTGTTATTAATGGGTGTATATGTTTCATTTTTTCAAATTGGGAACAAAGCCATTACTTGATTAATGACAGATGTGTCAAATATTAAAAAAATACATTTATGTACGACTGCGATCATTTCTGCTTTTCGTAATTCGTTATAATCTACGGACAATTAATTAACAGACTTTCAGAACTAGCTGACTTTTCTAATCAAAACATGAAATCCAAAGTTTCTCTCTCACAACTAAGAGGAACAAGTCTGGCACAGGTTTCACTTTCCATAACTCTTTCATTTTAGCCATGGTCTGAAAATAGATATTTCTGGCTATTGCTTCCAACCTACCTATATTCAGAAAACCACTTTCTTTTATCACATTAGCGTTATTGCCACTCTCGGGCGTTGTTCTGACTCTGCAGCTCAATATCTTACCTCAGGCCTCTAACTTCTGCTTCTAGGATATGAGTCTGGCCTGAACTCAACATCTGAAAAGCGTTCTTTAGTCTTGAAGATCATCCTACGTTTCAATACACTCTGTGAAGTGAGTCAGTGGTGTGACGGAAGGAGGAATAATCATGTCACAACATGCATTAATATGTTCCAATCTTTGCCAACATTTTTATGAGTACAAGAATTAATCACATTAATAAGACAAATCCATAATTCAGTGATAAATAGTAATAACCCATTTTAATAATGCTTTAATATCATTAGGGTTGTGAACTAAAATGCGTTGCCTAAATTTTAGCTGTTATTAAAACTTACTATTAGCGAGCTGTAGCAAATGACTAGCATAAAAAAGGGGAAAAAGGTCAATTATCCTCCCAGGCCGCTTTGAAATGAAATTCACGTTTCTTAAAATTTGACAACCGACATGTTTGTACCTAAAGTGTCCTTTTTTGGTACCTTAAAGGTACATATTGGTGCTTAAAGTGTACACATTTGAACCTAATAGGTACATACATTTTGCAAAGGTTCCACAGCTTGTATATAGAGTGTTCCATATAAACAGTCACAGCGTAATTCTTTTGAACATTTGTCTGTCCCTAATAGCTTTATCTCCTCTACGACGTATACATTATACGTCTCAAAAAAAGTAAAGCTATTAATGAGAAGAATAAAATCACAAGGTGCACTAGCAGGTGGAGGGAATACAATAGTAATTTATCAACTCTCCCGGCAGAGCCATTCCATTAAAGCACATTAAATAAGTTTGGCTTGATTTAACACCGTCGACTCGCTAAGAATCTCCTCACCTCACACTATTCATTCTCTAAAAATGACGACGCTGACCGCGCGATTGATCATCAGCATCAGCTCGGGCTCGTGGTGCTGATGAGACACAAGGTGGCTTTATACATCTCAAACTTACCAAATAACGCAGTGGGTTTTTAAAAACAACGAAGTGAGAGAATATCGTTCACTTATTCTCAAACATTCACTTGTGGGTTCTTGCATCAGTTAATGTATGGAGATTGTGGCGTAATGCAATAACGATTTTTATAAAGAAGGAAAGAGAGAGGGGGGGAAAAAAGTGGAAGAAAGCTCTCCAGGCCCACCAGACCGTGGGTTTAATGATCGTTGGTTCTGTGACCCCTAATATCCGTTTTCATCCATCAGAAATATTTTGTTCATCGCAAGACAAATGCAAAACTCAAAAAATATGACACGCATCATATGATTTATTGTCACATATAAAGACAGAAGAATGCCGGCCATTGTTTTCCAGTGAGAGACACAATGCTCATCAGTGACTGTAGAGGACATGGAACCAGTGTGGCTGGCAGATACTTAAATAGCCTATCTAGAATTTATTTAGTAGGCTATTTGTATAGAATTTTAAGATAGGGTGAATTGCTCTAAAGTAGGACAAAATTTCACGAAACGCAAAAAATGTCCCACTTTAGGGCAATACCAAGAAAATAATATTAAAGCGCATCAAGAAATGTACAGCCTTTTTGGTAATTGAATATTTGCCTATAGAGATCTGAATAGAGAGATCTAAAGGGAGGTATCAGGCTAATTTAGCATTTGAAAATAGGTGACTGCTTTGGCCTACAGTAATTAAGATTCAACTTGAAGCCCAGAGGGAAGAAAAAAAAAAGCAAAACATTAAAAAACACTCAATCATTCTTGATGTGCTGCTGTGTCCCATTTAACGTAGCTGGTCATTAATCGCTTAATTCCAGTAAACCTTGCATCCGTACAATAGCCCGCTGTCTTCTGCTAATGCATGTGTGATTAAGCATTTATCTCAGCACACGGGCGATATTAAGCCAGCAGGTCCTACAGAGACCCAAATGCCTTCGGGGGGCCGACCAGGCCGCTTGTGTAGCCTCATGGAGACGGGCTCTGGTTAATGACAGTGACCCGAGCTTCATCGGCCATTCTATTCAACCATTAGAACGGCCTGCCGGCTGATTTATGAGATCGGGGCTAATAATTGTCAATTGCTTAACGTGGACAACAATGCCAGTGTGTTAAATAAAATATGCCCCCACTCAGTCGTTTGGCCTTGTTTGTACGAATGACCCTGCCGGCCTACTTAAGCCATGTTAAAATAAACAGCTATGCTTCGTAAACGTTGATAGACAACTTAAAAGAGTCACTTAAGATAAACAGAAGCACTGAAATAAATCAGCTTTATGCATCTTCATTAAAACAGTAAAGTCTGTTCAAAGTGGCTCAACTTTAACGTCAAATGCTAAATTCATGTTGAAAATGATAACACTACATGGCACTGCGCTATGACCACATCTTTAAAGCAGACATCTTCCTCTCCGCCGGACAGTGCTGGGTTTGGTGGAATCTAATGAGGGTCACTGTTAAACCAGCGTTACGCAGCGCGGGATGAAACGATGACAGGGGACTCCGATAAGAATTTAATTCCATCTCATTTTAGACAATTTTATGAATCAAATTCTTAAACACTGGCAAGAGATTAAATAATCACATCTTTTCGAAATCTTATTTGGGTCCGGTCGATGGCATTTCTTCTCCCGTTAATGTCGACTTAGAGGTTGAAGTAATTTCGTAATTGATTCCGCGCGCAGGATCTCGGCGGGGCCAGAGCCGCGTTAGAGGGTAATATGTTTGCTAATACTGTCCCCGCAGAATAAGATTTTTATGCTAATCCGCTCCTCTGAAGGCCAGACATCATCGTGGTCACTTGGGAAGGCCTTGAGCTGAGTGGCCATAAGAAAAGGATAAGGGATCTGGCATCCCGGATACACAGCCTGGACCACCGTTCACATCGGCTATAAAGTGGGCCTATTCTCAAAAAAAAAAAAAAAAAAAAAAGGCAAGTGATTATATCTGTAATTGTAAATACAGCTTCGCCTCCTTAAATTTTTATATATATATATATATATGTTTATATAAATAAAAAAGATTTATTGATTTGCTTTATTAATGGGTGCACGTGAACATAAACATGATGCATATGCATACCGCGGGCTTGGCATTGCAGAGGCATTATAAATATATTTTTAGGTAGGCTATATCTGTAAATATTATATTGCAAATCTTGTGTTATTGCCGGTCGCTGAACGTAGCACTACTTCAAACCACAGGTTTTTAGCAAAATATCGTTCAGAGCAGAAAACATGCTTATTTAATTAATTTAGATATAAAAAACCGCGTCTAATATAACAGTTTGGTCGAAAATTTATGACATTTATTAGCCTATTTAATTTAACGAACAAATGTAAAAATCAGCTTAATTTTAAAAAAGGAAATAAAGAACAGCACAAAAGCTTTGACTCCACGAACAGAACCGTATTAATTTCCCTTCTGATAATCATAGGGTTTCCTCGACATTAAAGTGAGATCTGACAGCAGTCACACCCCTCTGGCCTCTTATTCACTCCTCTTTTTCTTTTTTCGTGACTGATTCGTCTTATCCTTCCACATACAAAGGCATTTTGTTTTTCCTTTTGCCCTCCTGCCGACCCGCATTCCTCCAGCACAGAGCAACCCAGAAACTGAAGACGTCTCCGCCGCGCCTTCTGAACTTACACCCCTATTGTCGGCCACTTCGCAGCCGAAGATTTAGGATCTCGTGAGCCCCGTAGTTATTTGATTTATTTAAGTGAAGCCATATGGACGCTGCTAATTTATAAGTCATTAAATCACCAATACGCTTGTAAATTACTGTTATTGAACCATTATCACACTGTTAATCACTGATAACGTACAGTTTTACGGTTTGTTGTTAGAATAGGGCTTAATTTAGCACGCTTGGCGCTATTGACCTGTAAACGACGTTAACTGATTTATCACAGAATATAGCCAAGTGGCCCTAAATACCTCCTCTACAATCAGTCGCGAGTGTGTTTGTGCGCGCGCTTGTTTTGGTTAAGCTTGGAGGTGGACAGGTCGCGCACTCAAACAGTAATATCAAAGGGTTAACGTTGACATTTCAGTCCGCCCAACAGATCGCAGAACCAGTTGATAGTATGAAAGGAGATGTTGAAAATATAAAAGATGGGCGTTACGGTAGCTGGTGGACCACAGATCACGAGAATAAAGAGCTGTTTGAATAGGGGAAACGGATGGTAAAAGCTATAATTGTATTTGCCTCGGCAAAATATCAGAAAGGACTTTTCTCGGCCCTTTGTATGTTATTAGATTAATTCCTCGCGATGCCTTCTTTTTCCTTTCTAGGCGCGTGGAGGGAGGACGGTGGACCAGTTGGTCTTTGGTTTCAGTAATCAAATTAACCATTTGCTACATCTTTTAGTCACAACTCGCGTGTAGAAAGAAAAAATTAACATAAAAGGGGCCGGGTTGTATCAAGAAAGACTGAACTTTTTAAACGCCATTCATCTTTCTCACAAAAAGACGACGCTGACTGAAGGAGAAAAAAGAGAATTTAAACGGCGCAGAAATGGTGAAAAATCTTTCGTTCGAGTGACCTCATACATTTTAATCATCGCTTGTATCCCTCTGTTGCATATTGCACCTGCTTATATTTGTGCTAAGCACAACTGCAGCGGCATTTCTTCTTACCATTTATTTGTTTGTGTCTCTGTTTATTCGGCACATATGAATTATCACTGTAAATTCAATGTTTTAGTTTAAGTATGATGTTTTTCTTTACATATGATCAATAACAAAGCATGTGGCCTTGATTATTATTATTCTTATTTTTTTGGCTTTCTGTAGCTATTTGAAATAAATATATACAAATCCTGACATCAACTTGTAATCAAACATGACAATTTCAACATTTAAGACATTACGCATGACATCTGCTATCCCAAGAACCATGTTAGCTTTAGAAAATTATGTTCTGAGGCAATTCTGGAGATATGAGATCTGATGATTAAGCTTTTTTTTTTTTTCTTGCGAATTTGTTTCCTTTGTTAACCAAACGATAATTACAACAACAATAATAGTAATAATGATAACACAAATAAACTACTTTAACTTGAATTATTTTTGTGCATAACACAAGTTTTACCAAAAGCCTGTTTGTTAAAGTTTAATATCTAAACTTTTCAGTGGTCCGTTGCTCGAATAATAATAATGATGCTTATTAGAATTATTACTAAGCTATTACCAAACGCGTCATTTGCACAGAACAATCGTTTCCGGCTACGTTCTTCAGAATGACACAGCTTGCATGTGTATCCTGCTAAAAATACGAGCGTGTAGCATTTCTGATAACCACAGTGATCTCTTCTGCTCCTGAGAATCCCGTGCAGAAGCAGTGTCGCGCAAAAGAAAAGAGAAGCGGAGAGAAGAACAAGTAAAGGAGACGGGGAAATACTATCGAAAATTCAGCCCAAGGTATACCACCGGTTTAAAGGCTTAAAAGCTTGGGGAAAATTGGATCAGGGAGAATCGTCACCCAACTTTCATTATTTCCAAGTGGTGTGATTGAATTAAAGGGCAAGATGGCGGTTTGAGCGAGAGGGCTATACGTGGTGGAGGGGGCTGGCGCGTAATGGTGGGGTATTAAATTCTAATTAGAGATGCAGGGGATCAATGATAGGGAGGTTGGACAGCCCGATCCCCCAGTGCCAGCCCAATAGACTGATGAGTTATTGTCATGTAAAAAAGCGCTAGCAATAAGACCCAAACGCCGTGCTATTGTCCAAGCGGAAAGAGCCAAGTTTATTATGAGGACTATATGCTCTAGAGACCTGGGGCTAGGCGGCTCCTTGGGAGGCTTTTCATAAAACAAGGCTCAGCTCCTATAAAGGAGGGCAGTTTTTGAGCAGGCGCCGAGCAGTGCACATCTACCCACGGCACGAGCCTCCTTCAAACCAGTAAAAATTCAGCCGCCACAAGCTCCCCAACTTCGTCCGCGTTTTGGCTCGCTTTTTTCATGTGCTCCTCGCCAATTTAATCCAATTTGAATTTGACGTTTGTGTGTATTTTTCCTTGGGAGTGCAGCTTTCCTTCTCCACTGAGCCTTTTCAATGTATAAAATGGAGTATTCTTACCTCAATTCCTCTGCCTACGAGTCCTGTATGGCCGGGATGGACACTTCGAGTCTGGCGTCAGCCTATGCGGACTTCAGCTCCTGCAGCCAAGCCAGTGGCTTTCAGTACAATCCCATCAGGACGACGTTTGGGGCCACCTCCGGGTGCCCGTCGCTTACACCGGGCTCCTGTAGTCTGGGCACCCTGCGGGACCACCAGAGCAGTCCGTACGCCGCAGGTAAGCCCAGAGTCACCTTTAGTTCGCCAGCTGAGAGGCACAAGAATCATGGCCCCGGTATATAGGACGCCTTGATTGCTTTCGAAAATGGAAATGTGTTTAGTATTTACCAAACGAAATTTGCTTACACAAATGAAAGAATTTATCACGTTAGAAGCGATTGCAGGCAAGAGGTAATTCAGTTACGGGGTTACACTATCCCAGTCACACCCTAACCGCCAACAAAATTATCTTAAGCTGCCAAAATGATAGGCATAATTTATTTACTTTGCGATGAGACATAAACCTTCGAAAATAATGAAATAACCAGGGACTTAAGCTCATTATTGACACTGAATTGAAGTTGCAGTAGCAACAACAGAACAGATAGAAGCATTTATGACAAGTTTCCAATCCAGCCTCCAATAACATTTCATTAACAGCATTTCACAGATAACAGGATTACTCCACGTTTTCATAACCTTATCCCTTTATCGCGATTTTATCTTACCTTAAAGAATTTAGTAACCCACTTTGTTTAGAAACATTATTTGAATTATTTCATTTTCGTGATGTGAATCAACAAGTTGCATGTCTGACTTTTTAAAGATTTAGTCGTGACATTTAGGCACGTTTTCTTGCGTTTATGCTTTCGCGAATGGCTAACATCTGACTTGTGTGTTTGAACAGTTCCCTACAAGCTGTTTACCGACCACGGAGGTTTGAACGAGAAGCGCAAGCAGAGGCGCATTCGGACAACTTTCACCAGCGCGCAGCTCAAGGAGCTGGAGCGCGTGTTCGCGGAGACTCACTACCCAGACATTTACACACGAGAGGAGCTCGCGCTCAAGATCGACCTCACCGAGGCTAGAGTGCAGGTGGGATTTATGCGTGTTTATGCTTTTTATTTCATGTGGTTTAACAACAATAATATTACTTTTTTTGTTTTTAAATGAATACAGTGAACATTCTTACTGAACAATGCAACGTAAAATATGTTTTAAAACAAGCGATTCGCATTTTCTGCAGGTGTGGTTTCAGAACAGGCGCGCCAAATTTCGCAAACAAGAACGCGCAGCCGCCGCGGCCGCCGCCGCAGCGAAGAACGGGTCTGGGAAGAAGTCTGACTCGCGAGAGGAGGACAGCAAAGAGGCAAAGGCTACCGATCCTGACAGCACTGGCGGGCCTGGGCCTATCCCAAACCCTACCTCCAACTGTGGTGGACCGAGTCCCACCGGCGGACAGGTCAGCGTCACCGGGAACGGCCCGGTCGAACAGGTGAAGACGTCAGTGGCTGGGATGGGAGGCACCGCGCCGAGTCAAGGTTGGGCCTCTGCCCCGGGCACCATCACCTCGATTCCGGACTCTCTGGGCGGACCGTTCGCTAGTGTTCTGTCCTCATTACAAAGACAGAACGGAGCCAAAGCCACTTTAGTAAAGACCAGCATGTTCTGAGTTAGTGCTTGATGCAGAAAAGAAACGACGACCGACCGCGAGATGCAACAAACAAACAAGTAACTGTAGTCACTGATAACTGGAAAAAGGGAGAACGTCAAAAAAAGAGACCACCTCTGGTCCTCATTCGACTCCTTTCGACGCCAGAAGCTGGATAATAACACCACAGACATTATGTTAACATTGCGACCTTATCCGGACTGTTTTGTTTGGTTTTGGCTGTGGTCGTCGACATAATTTCTGACTCGTTCAAGTTAACTAACCAACAGACTGCGATGCGCGCTCCCCACCGAGGACTCACGAAGATACAATGTCATTATTCAGTGTCATTATACATGTCATTATATCTTGGCGCCATAATTATTTGTTTACATTGACTCAATAGCGCAAGCTCCATGTCTGTATTACAGAACACTGCCGGATGTGGCACTCTGTTATATATTTTTACCTATAAATTTACCAAGCCTTAGAGCCAGGGGCTCTGCAAACATTCATCTACATATTTACTATTAATCTAAGGCGAGTTGTTCTTCAAAATGGCACAAGTACATACTTCATTGTTGACAGGAATACGTAAACGTTTTGTGTGTCTTTCTACAGCTGTGTTTTTGTGGCTCAAATTGTATAGTGTGAAAACGTATTGACGTCCTAGATAAACATAGACCACATCCCCCTTGTAGTTCACTGAGTCTTTATAATGTTTTACAAGTTACGACTGGCGCATTCTTCGGAGGAAAAAGGGAATGGATGCAACACATTGTATTTATTTTCTATATTATTTGCATGTTGTCTTCTCCGTCCAATTTTATAATGATTTCACCTATTTTGTGAGCATAATGTAACACGTTTTTGTCCAGGATTTGAGAATTATTTATATGTAGGTAATGGATGCTTATATTTAAGAAGGAAATATTTCTACATGTGCACATAGTTTTTCAGGTGTACCATTGACATGGCTGTTGATGATAAAAACGATTATGATGCTAAAATAGTATTGTCCCGTTTCCTTTTTAAAGTGTGCACTTAATTGAACAGAAACAGAATCTTCATTCAAAAGATGTTTAGTTGCGTTACTAGCTTCGGGCGGTCTAGAGGGCGTATTTCCGGTTCAGCACCTTGGACAGCCGCACAGGGCGCGCGACGTCTCGGGAAACGATGCTGTCAAGACACTCAAATACACTGATGCTATTGTTATTATAAAACACAGATCTACGGACTTAATTTTATTAGAAGCTCGCTCCAAAAATGATAGCTTTCCACATACGCATCGATTTAGTTTGCTTTATGCCACTCATATGGATGCTTCTGGATTTAAAGCAGAAGATGTTTGATTCTTATTTTTTATTTGTCAAAAGTCAGTTTTCTTACTATGCACATTTACAGTCTTGTACTATAAAACTGCTTTATGGCGATTTTGTTGATTAACGGACCAAGTGGATTGTATACATGTGTAATACTCAGCATTAAAAATGTATATTATCTTAATATTTGTATTTCTATAGATGCTCTATTGCAGCAAAAACCATCTGTTTGAATGCGAATAACTGCATTCTTACTATGGAAGACATTTAAAGGCCTATTGCTAGTTCTCCGATGCAAAGGTGCATCGAACACAATAAACCTAGTCTGTCTCAAAGCATCATATGGATAGTTTGTTCTTAAGCAGTATTGAAATGCAATGCAATAAAATATTACATAAAGGCAGCGTTTCCGCACTTGCCCAACTTCATAAACGAAAGTAGCCTGATAGAAAGTGGTTAAATATGTAGCGATCCATATTTACATATAGACACATTTCTAAATCGTCTGGTTAAATGCTTTTTATTGCAGGTCAGCTTCGTGCAGCAGAAGGAAATTAAGAGTGCACAGAAGCGCTCGTTTTAAATTAAAGTTACATCTAAATGTAGAGTTCAAATGAAAAGTTAAGTTAAAGTGAAGTTATAATGAAAATGATATAGTTGTCTCCTGATAACGACGTCTCTCAGGAACATTCGTTTCGTGTTGGTTTTGAAAACGTTCAAAATCCTATAATTCCGCTCTTTATTTTCATTTATTTTTATCGAAGTGCTCGCATAATTTACACATTTTCTGTGCAAACCAGAACCAAGCATAATTCTATTTTCACCAACTGTCCTGTAGTCTGTAGGGCACAGCGGATAGATGAAGACATTCACTGATCAAGCGGTGCTTTACCCTTTACTCTCCGTGAAGAGGCAATGTTGAAACAGCCGTTTTAAGTCTCCTCTCATCACAGTTGTATAGAAGGCACGCCGCAGTTGTCATTTCTTTATTTGTAACTACAGGTAGCTTTGATCTACGGATTCATTTTCATGTATTTTATTGTCTAGTAAATTAAACAATTGAACAATAAATATTATGAAATTAGAACGTGTATTAAAATCCCACTGTAGGCCCAAAATGTGTTGCTCTTGGTCAAACATGGAGCAGCTGACTATATTCCGTAATTCTGCTTTATTCCATTGCTTTTATGATCTATTCAGGCTAACTAATCTTTTAGTAAAAAGTAGAACCGTTTTCTTTCTGTTTTCTCTGCAGAACGAAGACTTTCAGAAATCAGCTCTTTTAAAGGCTTGCTTGAGAGTGATTTACAAAGACATTAGATCAAAACTATTTGATACCTTTATTACTATAAAATAAACGCGGAGAGCTGTTGTTATGCATTTGAAACACTTTCAATTTAATGTAATCGGCAACCAAATACAATTCTGTTTGGCCTTTTTAATGTACTTATTTTTATCAAAATAGTATAAAACAGCAGTAGCGCGAGTATTTGTGTATGAGCTTCAAGCTGATGAGGTGAGAACGACTCCAGAGCCATTTCTGCGTTTCTGGAAAAAGACATTTTGTTTAAAAAAAAAAATAGGCTAATAATAATAAATCTTTTTCGATTTCGAAACATTCAGAATCCGAGTCGATTCCAAAGTTTTGAAAAAACCTCACTGAAATCAACAGAAACACTAATATTAAAATAATTCGACGTATCGAAAAGCTGGTCCAGCTGTTCACTCAGAAAACATAGCATACTATCACACAGAATACACAACAAGAATCCTGAATGTAACTAACGTTCGGAACCAATTCTTAAAAAACTTGGAATTTAACCTGGAAGTCCAATTTCTGAAAGTGTTAATATGCACTGTGACAAATATTAACGTCCATTAAACGACCAAGATAAGCCTACACTCCTCGTCAGTCAGAGCTAGTCTAACCGTCCTTAGCCTATTTTTTCTTTCATGGTGGACCACGTTGAGAAAGAAGAGGGGAAATAATGTTTCTAAGCAGATGCGCATTATTTAAAAGGCCAATTTGACATAGTCCTATTTGTGTTATTTTCAACACACTATCCTGTTAATAATATGTATATGGCATATTTGATTTGAGATATTTTCCATTTATATTCGAAAAACATTTTCATGTAATTTCAGGTACAAACTAAATGGGGAAGGGGGCAAAAGAAGATGTTTTCTTTTAGCAGTTCATCTCGATGCTGCTGGATCGAGGTCCAGATGTCACGAACTATAAAATAAGAGAGAAATCTGTATTGTGCGAGGGTATGCAGCACTGATGATGACTTCACACTTTATAGGTTATTCTGGATTATCCTCTTCTTGTGGTGGCAACTAATTTCAGATTTCATTCTCACAAATCGATAGACAGTAAAAGAGAGACAGAGGACAGAGAAGAGGAGAAATAAGTAGAAGTCGATTTTCTCTATGCAGCAGACACACGCTGTAGCCAAAAACAAAAGAACAATTTCTATGACTTCTAAAAGGGCGAGGCCAACACAGCATTTGAGTTGAGTTTGAGCGCCCTCTCCTGTTACTGACTCTTACTACATCTATCTCATTTGGTTGATGTGGAACAGCACATAAAGCTGCCAGCTTTATGTGCTGATCCACATCAACCAAATGACATTATTGATTACATCACTTGATTAACTTTATTCTTCAGGGTTTTTATTATTATTTTTGCTTCATTTTCAACATTCACATAAACCAGGGGTTCTCATCTCTGGCTCTAAACTCTGAAGATAGACTCCTACTTGATCATCTGCCTTCCTACAGTTAGAAATACCTTGGTTTGACCCATTATAAAATCCAAGGTTACATAAAGTCTGTAGCCATCCTCTTTTACTCTATCCTTAAGAATAATCAAATAATATTAGTGTATAATATAATAATCATAGAAAAAAA
>JAUMHR010000064.1:1519413-1540305 GCA_032361145.1 Enteromius fasciolatus
ATGGGATGGCACTTCAGTTCATAGAATGAGTAAAGGCAGGTGAGCGAATACTTTTGGTAATATAGTGTATATACACATTCACTTTTAAAGTGTGAATAAAGAGTTTTATAATAAATAGAATTTACAGATACCACTCTCTCTCACACACACACACACACACACACACACTTAGTCTTAAGTTAGTCAAACTTCTTTTAAACAAGCACATACAATAACAACTACAAGAACGTAACAAAAACAACAACAAACAAACAAGAAAAGATTTACTGACTGGAACATGTTGTTATATATATATATATATATTTATTCAAACTGAATTCAAATTGAATTTAATACAAACTGTCATGAGTCTTACTAAAAAATATAGAAAAAAAAAAAAAAACAGCAGGAAGGAAAACATAAAAGAGTGCTGGCCAACACTATAACCCAGCTCAGCTCTTGAAAGTGTTGAGATGTGTGTCAGTGAAAGTGTGGTCTGTGGTCTCACCACAACAAACAGACAGACACTAAAAATACAAGCCACCCGAAAAACAAAGCAGTTAAAAAGCCCAGAGTATCTCTCATAAATGTGAATATGATCTGACTTTGCTGTAAATCCGTCCAGCAGAAGAGACTGGAAACTATATAGCTGAGAAGTTGGACAGTAACTATTTGTCTAGGAATAATGTTTGGAGATGAGCTTTGAGTCTTTATACATCTCTGCAGTGTGTGCACAATATAAAACCGACAAAAACACCCCCAAAACACATGCAATATGTTTCTTCTTTTTTTGAGAGAAGGGACACGCGAGGTTTTTTCACTTGGAAATAGGTAACAGGTTGAAATATTGAAAAAGTTAAGTTAGAAATCTTTGTATTCTTCTTTGCTTTACATGTTTTTAATGTGAAATCATTAGTAACTATGTTTTAAGGGCAACTTCTAACAATTATTTGTTCACAGAATCTATTAACATTTTCTGGACATGTTTGAATGTTTCCTGTACAACCGTATAATTCCTATAATATAATGTTTGTTTGTTTTTTTTAATAAATTATAGATATGAATTAAAAGTAAGCAAGATAAGTGAACTGAGGTCAAAACATTTTGTGGTAAAAAAAAACAAAAACATTTTTAATCAAAGCACCTTGTCATGAGTTCAACACAAAACCTTAAGAAGCAGATTTTGAGATGTCACAAATTAGTTTGGTCTGTTAAACGAAATTTTTCCTTAGGCCAAAACTGATTCACATGAAAAAAGGAAAAGTTGCATAGCTCAATAGAACATGAAACACAATACGTGAATTTCCTGTCTGCTCTCTCTTAACCCTGAGCTACTTAGTGTAAGAAAACAGCTCTTGGTCATGACACCGTGTCTTTACCGTGTTCTCCAGCAGAACTTCAAAAGAAGTTCCAAAGAAAAAGTCTAAAATACATGCGAAATACACTCGAAAATCCGAAGGTTTTTGTAAAGCCAAGTTATTTCTATCTGAAATAAATGCTGTTCAAAATAAAATGTTGCAATAAATCTTCAGTGGTTGAAACGGGCTAAACCAGCATATTAGAATGATTTCTGAAGGATCATGTGATTTAAAGACAGCTTTGCCATCACAGAATTGACATTTTATTTACAGTTATTTATTACTGTAATCGCATTTCATAATATCCCTGTATGTTCCAGCAAATAATGCCGCCTTGATAAAAAAACTTTTTTTTCAGAAAGAATAAAACCTCTAGATATGAGATTGGACATGCATTAGTTAATCTACAACTCCAAAAGAAATTGACTCTTACACAAACTGACATAAACTGATAATCAGACCTGTGCCGACCCATATACTAAATACCATATGTCATACCAGCCTGCATGATATCAACACAAAACACACCGACACCGCAGACAGACATGACTGCACAGATCTGCAATTCCTGTGAATCTCTTGCTTTCATAAGGATTGCTGGGGTTCTGCTCACCTCCTCTACCTTAACACTGAGCAAAGATGTTTAAATTAATATCAGGTTACCATGTAAGAATCTAAACAAACAAGCACAATAAACTTAACATTTATTACACAAACATTTAGGCTATAATGGCATAAACTAAACAAACTATGAGAAAAAGAAAGTAACTGTCAACCAAACAATTAGGTAAATGGCTCTCAATGAATGTCTTTGAATCACATTTCACTCAAAATGTAAATTCATTCAGAAAAACAACACACAACAGTTCTGCTGTGACTTTAAAGTTAAAGGAAATATGTTCTCTGAGCAAAAACATAATATTCTGTTTAAAATATAACACGATATCAACTGTTGAAAATCACATTCAAACTTGTGCGTTAAAATATTTTAATCGCGGCTACAACTTTACAAAGCATGGATGTTCCTAAATTGTATGCCGTGGCCACGAGAAAACTATCGAGCATGTTGCCTTCCAATTCACCATATCAGTGACATCAGAGTAAGCAAACGGCTATTTCATTCCCAGCATGGACTTATTTCCATCATGCAATATTAATAATTTTGATGTGTTTCTGTGTAACCTGCATAGAATATACAGAGCATGGAAAAAATAACAGAAATTATCATACAACAATATTGTGATATAAAAGCTGTGTTAAGCAGTAGTGCAGTCCCAAACACGCAATGCTGTTTGGTGAATGTTCATTGGAACTGTTTGTGCCATTGGGAGAAATCATACGGAAATGCTCATATGGTTGGGGCTCGTATCATACGACAGACTTTTTTTTAAATTTCCTTTTACATCTAACAGCTACATTGAAAGCTCTCAAGCTTACGACAAACCGTCATGCAGTTGCTGCCAGCTCGCTACGCAGTGCAGTCCTGCTGTGAACCAACTGCTTCGACACAATCATCAGGTGCAATGGTTCTTGACCACCCAAGTGTCCAAACTCTTACAGTGACAAAAAAAACACCTAACTCTCTCTCTCCATACACACACACACACACACATATATATATATATATAGTGCTTGCGAAAGTATTCATACCCCTTCATTTTATTCACATTTTGTCATATTGCTGCTTTATTTTAAACTGCTTACAAATTTTAATAAATAAATAAATAAAAGTTACACTCTATACACCATAACTGTACAGCAAAAAACTTTTTTTTTTAAATCTTTGTAAATTTATTAAAAATAAAATACTAAAATTATTTCATTGCATAAGTATCTTGAACAGTTGAAATTTAGCTCAGGAACATTCATATTGCTTGTGCATGTTACTACACTTGAGATGATGTGAACCTGTGGCAAATTAAATTGAACGGGTATGATTTGGAAAGACACTTTATAGAAAGGTCTTTATAAAAGGTCTAACAGCTGATAATGCAAATTAGAGCAAAAATCATGCATAGAGTTCAAAAGGAAATGCCTGAGAAGCTGAGAAACAGGTTTCAGCCCACATCTGTGGAAGAGTTCAGAAAAAAAAGTTCATGTCAACCTTAATGGAAGAGGTTTGAAACAACCAGGACTCTTCCTAGATCAAGCCTCTTGCCAAACTGAGCAACTGATTGAGAAGGGCTTTGGTTACCGTGGTAAACAAGAACCTGATGGTTACTGTAGTTGAGCTCCATGATTATATGTGGAGATAGAGGTAATCGAATTCATTAAATTGGGCTTCATAGTGGTTCACCTTCCAACAGGACAATGACCCTGAGCACACAGCACACTTACTGATGAGCAAAGCTTGTCACATCAGACAAAAAAAAAACTGTAAAGATGCTTCCGTTAAATATGTAGTCAGAATACATGCAAATTAATAATTTTAGTTTTTTAATTTTAATAAATTTGCAAAGATGTTAAAACCCTGCTTTTTTGCTGTACAGTAATAAAGTTATTCAAAGCGGTTTAACATAAGGCAGCAACATAAAATGTGAAAACAAAATGAAGGGGAAGGATACTTTTGCAAGAACTGTGTGTGTGTATATATATTTATTTGAATTATCTCAACGTTAACCACCTCTATCCTACTGTCTTATTTTGCACACCTCCCGTAAGACTGCTATGCAACTTCTTTCTGACAGCGCCAAGCTCAGTTCAGCCCGGTTCATGGTTAAACACAGGAAATCTGCATATTCCCCGTCTTCCTCTGGGTGGGTTGCCTGTTCCTGGTTTGCCTGTGAGAGAGACTATTTTCATAAACACACAGTTGGAAAGCACTCAGAATGGCATTTAGAGCATTTCCTCCACCTGTGTTCAGTGTGTTCATGAATTTGCGTGGATGTATGGTGTTATGCTTGTTAAGCCTTAGTGATAATTAGATAATGGCCATAGTGAACACAATGCTGTCAATTATCAGCTTTATGAAAGGTACAGTTGCTGGGGTTGATATTTAGTATATTCAGATAATAAAAATCAGATTCCATATGAATTACTGATGCATCTATCTTGATATATGTATGGATTTTAAGCAACAATGCATTCTTAGATGAACGAACAAGTCTGGTTTCCAAATGTTGTGTAAATATTCAGAAATATGTCTGCTTTCCTTCTATTGGCAGCCCTGAGAACTGCTTTTAGGAAGGTTATTAACTTTGGCACACCAATAGAGGACATAACCAGCAATTCAGGATTGCACTAATGTTTATGCTAAGAACTGTAAAAACAATAAGGGCTGGAAACAAAGAACATTTTACTGCGCTGAATTAAAAAAAAAAAAAAAAATTAGGAATAGAAATAAAACTTCTAGAGCGTTAATCCAAGAACTCACAGTAGGCACACTTGCCTTGAACCGAGCTTAATCATGATTATCCCCCTCCTCGCTCCACTTGCACTAAACAATCTGTGCTTGAACACACTTACATCATGTATGAGATAATGGGGAAAAACTACTCACAATAACACTCCAAATTGCTGCTGTTACGGTCAAGGACTTTGCCCAGCAGTTCTCAGCAGTCCAGAAAACTTTACAAAAACTATAAACTAGCATGGACACGTCAAACTCAGCAAAACCAGGTTCTGCGGGCCCTTTCCACTGCGTTCTCCACTGACCTCCAGGTTGGGTCACCGTGATTTTGCCAAGTAAGACATGATCCTGATCAACTTTACTGTACAAAAATATAAACTTATCCCATTCTTTACCCTTAAACCTACCCCTACCCAAAATTCATGCCTAGAATCAGTGGGAAATGACAGCTGATTAACAAGGGTGTAGAAGCACCAAACCCTGATTATAAACCTAAAACAGATCTTTCCAGAAAAATTATTCATCAATTCTGATGGGCTGATTGGAATGACGTTACAAGGGTTACATCCTGTAACACACACAATGGTTGACAAAAACAGAATTTTTACTTGTTGGTCCCCCAACTGTAAAAGACACACACACAAAAAAACAACAACTAATCCCTCTAGAATTTACCTTGAAGATGCATCAATTTTTCTCAAAAACCAAGGTATCCTTTATGAGCCCAAAAGAAGCCGAATCCCTAGCATTTATCACATCTCACCTTGACTACTGTAATGCTCTTTTTCTGGATTTCCAGTACGCCTATTTTCAATAATTTCAAAATTCTGCTGAAAGAATGTTAACATGCACTAAACGGTCTGATCATATCAGTCCTACTCTATTTAACCTCACTGGCTGCCTGTGTCCTCTCGTATCACATATACCTTTAAGTCACTTCACAGTCTTGTACCTATTTATCTCTCTGACCTATTTCCTCCATATATTCCTTTTCGTCTTCTTTGTTCACCAAAGATCTCACATTTCATCCATGGCAGGGAGATCTTTCATTGTTATGGCTCCTAAACTTTGGAATTTATTGCCCCAGTCTTTTCTGTCGATAACCACACTTAACACATTTAAGTCTAAACTCAAAATCTGCTCAACCAACATTATCAGTCATCATGTTTCTTTTTAAACTGTTATGGTTTAATGCTGTGTCTGACCGTTTGCTGTATTTGGCTGTCTGTATTAATATGATTTGCAACTGCAACCACATGTCCTGGACTTGGCAAATCTCTACTGTCCATCCAAGTTAACGGTCATGCAGTGAGCACAATACTGTTCAGCTT
The DNA here is from genome assembly GCA_032361145.1 of Enteromius fasciolatus. Classification (NCBI taxonomy): domain Eukaryota; kingdom Metazoa; phylum Chordata; class Actinopteri; order Cypriniformes; family Cyprinidae; genus Enteromius; species Enteromius fasciolatus. Next base: position 1,525,431 of record JAUMHR010000064.1, read on the forward strand.
CCGTACTCAGCACAAACACTGGAATAGTGTACATTTGTTTAGGTTGACGAAAAAACAAATGGCTATTTAATATTGCTGCTTCTTACATGTTTCAGATGATAAGCCACATTTGAGGTGACCATGCCATGACCATCATGGACTACAAGACTTCGTCACTTCCTGTGGATTTGTATCTTTCTGTGATTAAGCAAATAATGACATTGTGATCAACTAAGCCTCTTCTCACAAAGTTGGGCTCTTTTTAGATTTTGTATAGCCTACCGAATTTTGTACAAACTTCACCAAAAATCATCATCAGGCCGCTCTGACACAGTTTTCAAAAGATTTTGATATCTTTAACCATTTTCGTAAAACTTATCAAGGATGATGCCAAAATAAATGTATTTCCGCAATGCCTTCACATACTGACAACACACTGACAACACCATATTCATTTGGGAACAAAAGTAATATGCGATTATATTCCAATACAAGCTTAAGGCCAGTACACGCCGGGACAAATATCAACAGCATTTTTCATTTCTACTTTAATCTGGCCGATGTGCATCTTTTTCCGTCTAATGTTACTTATTTCATGTGCTCGGCAAGACTGTTTTGTGCTTGAGGGCCACCAAGCCATGCACTGTAACTTCAGCAGCTCTAGGCACATAATACAAAGCAGCAATCTGATTGGTCGGCCAGTTTTTAATGCGGTGCGTCAAACCAAAAAAACTTTGGTGTGCACACTCAAATTTCTTATTTGTTTATTCACAGGGCATTAAACATTGCACGCGATATGTATCCTGGTGTGAACAGGCCTTTTAAATGTCTTTATTTATTTTATTTACTTTTGCTCCCTGCCCTTCCTGACATGCTTGCTCCTCTACTGTGAATCAGCCCATTAACGGCTAACTCCCAATTCCTAGTTTACTTTTCTAGAACAGCAGCTGGACCTCCCCAGAAAGCAAGCTCCAAATACTATATATGAGCAAAATAACATTAAGTATTTTTTCCCCTCAGCTCCTCTCAGACTCAAGCTTGGGCGGTTAGACAAAGCAACAAGAAAGCTCCTGAAAGAGACATCAAAGGAAGAGAAGCTGTATTTGTGGTCAACTTGTAAATACGATCCCATCCAATTGTTATGACGACTGCTGTATTTTTATGAGTCAAGTGTAAAAAAGAAATTCAAATCACATTTTACTTTCATCATGTGACTGGATGCTTTAAGAAAACAAACAAACAATATGCTACTTCTTTGTTTAAGTGTATTAAGTTCAGTAGGAGGGAGTTTGTATGGAGGGGGAAGTCTCAGCACCTGGTATCATTTCCTGAAGTCTTATGTGACGTTTGTAGGTTGCTCTGAATGGGATCCGTGGTGTTTGGCAGCATTTCATCGAAAATGGCCCATCCATCTCTCTCCATTTCCTTCTCCTCCATCTTCTTGTGGTCTGAGTGGTTCTGCTCTAGAGGTTGGGGTTGTACAGAAGGATGGAGGTGGTCTTTGGGAAAGGGGGTTCTAATCTGAGGGTCACTACGTAGTCTATTAATAGAAATGTCATTTCGAGGAGACACCCAAGAGTATTGCGTTTTAGAGTCAGTATCTATTTGTGACTCTACGTGTTGAACTTCACTTTCTGCTACCACAGAGGACAATTCTAACGAAAGGTTCTCATTTCCACTAAACCACACAAGAACAGTGACACACCCACAAAAACAAGACAAAACAAGCAATACAGGAACGGGATATGGAAAGGAAAGTTTAACAGAAAAACAAAAACAACACACAATCAATTAAAACAATTGTGTTATTTTTCATCAGAATTCACTACTAGCTAGTGTGTAATGTATAAAGACTACCGGTTCTCTATATTATTTTCATTTATTTCTATCACACTTATTTTTGGAAACATCATTTCACATTGGATATTCAATTGTATGTGCAAAATGTTATTTTATTAATATATATATATATAAATAAAGAGCTCTTTTCAAAAATTCTTTTTTTGCTGTGTACTGAACCTATAAACGGCTCCATTAATGTTTTATGCCAAACCGCTATATTTCCTTGTTTAAAATGTATGTCAAGATGCAGTTTTTTTCCCAAAGGCTATAAGCGTCAAACCTGTTTTTAGCCTAAATGCGATATGTCCTCTCAATCAGAATTCGTTTCGATGCAATCCAACATAGCAATGCTTTGAAGCGTTTGTTTGTGCTCAGTCTTCAAAATGAGTGCTTCATAACACTTTTGATGGCCTGGATAAGCCAGTGAGACCTACACCTGGGGGTAGAAAACGCTGACTGGACAAAGAAAATCACGAAAAAACAACAAAAGAAGAAAATCCCACTGTGGGATGTCAACACAAGGCTGGTGCGACCGGTTTCTGTCAGGCCATTGGAAAAAATTCTCGCCATCTGCCTATTACTATTATTACTATTATGAAGTGGTCATTTAAAGATATTTATCATGTCTTTTTCACAGTTTCGGTCCATTTTTGTGAACCGCTCAAGAGGAGAAGGCAGAAAACACTTCATGATTATTTTCTTTATCTTACTATATTATTACGTTTAGTTGGTATTGTGAGCAGACAAATAAAAATAGATCATAGTAGTATGACCTATTATTCTTACCTTTACGAGAGAAAATGACGGCGAAGGCTTTTTTCCCACTGAAAAAATACAAGTGCTAGCGTTGATGCCACCGTGTCCTGCAGAGCATGCTTTACATTCTCAAACCTGGAAATACCATCATAGCCTACCATCGCACATTTATTATAATAGCGCAGGTTTAACGTTAAAACACGATCATATGTGTCAATTGTTTTGGTATCTATAGATTTTATTTTAAGCAGGTTGTGAGGATTTAAGAAGGCTATATTGATCAATCTGATATTGATTTTAGGGGCTAAGCCCCGAATGTTTATAATGCCTGGCTCTACCCCTGGGTTGATCAGGACAGGACTATACTTCATCTCCTGGCCATAACGCCAGTCAAAAGGCAGCGTCTGAAAGTCCTGGACGTGAACAAACGAATAGACCGGAACATGTCAGTTTTGTGCAGTTTCTGTTATTTATTTCATGCATTTGCATTTATTTGATTTACATTCAATTATAGTATGAGTCCCTGATGTTGTTTTTTTGTTTTTCTTAAAGACATAAACCAACATTTAGAAAAAAAATGGATGGATTTGTAGCAATTTGAAAAAATAAAAACTGATAATCGACAATATTGCCGTTTCATTTAACATTCATTGTTAACATTAACAGACTGAGCCAACAGACCATTTTAATACACTGAATATTAACAAAATGTATAAAAAAATGTAATTTTCCTGAAAAATATTCAAATGGATTTATAGTGTTTTGGAAAAGAGCTCTTCGTATATGCATATATATATATATATATATATATATAAATCAGTTCACATTGATTGTGGTTCATTATTGACCCTTTAAATGGAAGGTCAAGATATGTTATTGCATTATGGGATACAGTACTCACACAGTTAATTCACAATTTACTGCACATTCTGAAAAAAATACCAGAAGTCATTTGAGTTGGATATTCTTCGAAGCACACAGAATATACACATACTGTGCACAAAATACAGAAATAGCAGCATGACTATTCTGAACATAATACTCAATCAACAGCAGAGAGCACTGAAAACACTTACAGCTGCACTGACTGCATTTACAGGAGATTCCCACTTGATCCATTAGCATGATGTTTTCAGTTAGCGTGAAGAAGCTTTTTAGTTTCATATTGAAAGCTCCCTGTCTGTGTTCATAGAGTCAGTCTGATGGTTGTTCTGGATCAGAGCAGTCTGTCGCTCTTAGACAATAAACGCTCACATCTGCTTCAAATTAACCACAGCACTACAAAATAACAAAAAGGAAGACGAAAACCAAAGCCATGTAATCCCTGAAGCTGCCATACTACTGCCAATCACTAACAAATAAAAATGTTTTATCCACTTATGAGAATTTTCCCTAAGGTATCTGTGCTGTAAAGGTGTCTACGTGAAGTTTGGAAAACAGTAATAGTGTCTGGAGTGCCCTGCTGAAATAATAAATATCCTTTCATATATTTGAATTACATTCATTTAATTCTCAGTATATTACAAATACATTTTCATATTTATGTACTTACTAAAATGCCATGCAACTGTACTTTTAGTATACTAAACTGGTAAACTTGAAGTCTGCTAAATTAGAACAACTGATTTTGTATTTAATGCACTTTAATTGTGCAGAAGAAGTCCAATTAAAGACATACTTAGTTATAATTATACTTCAGGTACACTTTAAATTTCTTGCATTTAAAAGGAATACATCACAATCCTCATTAAAAGTGACAAACATGCATTTTAGGCTTATTAATAAGAAATATGTATTGTAAGTAATACTCCAAATAAAGTTTACTTAAGACGTTTATATCAGTAGTTCATTTTAATAGATTTGAGCTGGAATTAGTATGAATTCTAGTGAATTGTAACTGCATGAGAAATTGCAATTTTTATAGAAATAATCAGAAAACTGCTAGAAGTGGAGAAAACTCTTCCCAGAAGTGCCTGAGCTTTGACCTCTTTACACAAAAGAAATCATGTCTTGAGCAAAGCGGTTTTCCCCTTTACTCTTTACAGATGTCAGCTGGAAAAGTTTCAAAAAAATCTTGGAGACCAGACCAAATATTCATTTCTGTAGCAAGTCACCGTCTCCACTGTACTCTATATCTATATCAACATACCAGCATCTCAGATTAGTTTTACCTGAAAGGTCTCTCTCCTCCCACGGGTGAGGCTGCATCGCTCCAGCTTTTGCAGCTGTCGTCTCTGTCGGCGCGAGGGCGTCTCACTGGTGCAGGGATGTACGAGCTCTGGTTACTCTTGTTGGGTAGATACTGGTTGAAAGGTACGGCAGTCCGGTGTTCACTGCAGGAAGTTCGGCGGACCAGCATGTCATCCTTGCGCACATCCGGCATCCTCCTCTGGGGGGTGTCACACTCCGAGTCGCTGCCACGGTCTGCAGAGAAACCATCGGTGTCCGATAATTAGTGCTATTACAATCATCTTAACACATGTTAGAATAACTGCATTGGTGTAAGATGTCATAGTGCTAAAAGACCTAAGCAGGTTCACTGCCGAAAATAAAGAAATCCTTTAGATATACTATTTATGCATTCAATCAATCAATCAGCTTTATTTCTATAGCCCTTGTGTCAAAGCACTGAACATGATCAGATTGGGGAATAGAGTGTCAGTAATGTATAATGAGAAGATTAAACACTCGATTTTTAACCAAAGGCATTGAATTACTGGATGGAGATACGTTGTTGTCTAGATTAGCTCAGTTTAAACAGGATCTTTGTTGCTACAAAATTAAGTGTCTCCTAAGTTAAAATTAAGTGAAAATTTTTTTAAGTTTATTTTAGTTATTTTATCAATGCACTCTAAAATATACTCTATTTTAAAGGAACATGATGGTTGTAAAGTTGAGGGTTACAGTTAACTAACAGTAAAACCATAAGAATAATACTAATAAGGTTAGCTCAAATAAAAATATTAAAACAATTGATCTTTTTCAGGTTTTTTCCAAGGTAACATTTAATTTCTCATTTGAATTTAGTCTAACTTTACATACTTATATATATATATATATTTTTTTTTCTTTTCTTTTTTTCCTTCTTCATAATAAAAAAAACTACCACAAAAAAACTAACATAAAATAAAAACATAATAAATAAAATGAAAAGAATTCAGTTTTATATGTATAATGATACTGTAGTAACACTGCTGGGGTGCTGCAGCACAAGTAAACTAGGTTTTAGTACAAGCAAATGCACCACGTGTCAGACACATTTACCACAGCCTTAACTTAAATCTAAAAAAGAAGTCACCCAGTTGGAGTATTCTGATCACGCACATGCTATGTACATTCTGTTAATGAAACCAGAAAAGTTTTATAGACGTCATATTAAAACATTAACCACTCGTATATTCTCATGAAATCAACTGAGAGTGACATTATAAAACACATTTATATACAGGCAAATTATAATTACATCTCCATGTGTCCTTCAAACGCTGATATTACAGCGGACAAAAAGCTGTGACTACAGTCGACGAGAAACTCGTCTGCGTGAGAGGAGTGAGCCGTCGACATCAGCCGATATCAATAATAAGTATGTATCATTCAAACTAAGAAGCTGGAACAAAGATACACGAGATAAAAATATGTGCAGATTCATGAAACATAAACATTTTGACTATCAGAACGTTTATAACTTTCTTCATTGTGAGTGGCTCACGTTGTTAGGATAATATTTACTTGTTGGAATGCTTGGGTAAGATCATGTAGCAGAAGAACAGTCTTCATTTACTTACTTCCACCTTTACTGTCAGACCTTTCCAATGAGCTTTCCAGGGTTTTGTCAAGATTAAAATCAAGATTTGATTTTCTAAAACGCAAGCCAATAATGTCAGTCTATATCTGACCCTGAACCACACCGAAAGGTTCTTGGTCCAAAATAATAATAATCATATCACACATCATGTTTTGTTTTATTAATGCGTGTTAATCTTACCATCGCTGTAGCCGTAGGCAAGCAGGCCATCAGGCGAGGGGGTTTGATGGGAACGCGAGCCGATGGAGTCCAGACTGTCGAACGAGTCGTCTCGTGTGTGCCTCGGCGGAGAGAGAGAGTCGCTGCGCTCGGACTCCCAGCTGTCTATGTAACCACTGTCCCTGATGCTTCGCTTTGGGCTGTCCCACTCCTCTGTTTCCTGAGAAACACACAAATATTACACGTTTGCAGCTTAAGATTCAAAACATAAAAAACGGGAATGAATCCTTCTCATTTATTTTCACGAAAGTCTCCTTCTTGTGACTGCTTTTTGATTTTAGATACAAACTTTTAGCTTTTAGTTTCATCAAATGACAAAATGGGTTTTAGAGTACATTGACACAGATGAGTGAGACTTCTGAACCAATTCAGAGACACGTTCCTAAAGGTGACTCGTATAAAATATGAAAATGAATAAATGCCCTTCTTGTCAAGAGCATAAGAAACATCTTTAAAAACCATTAAATATCTTACTGACCCTACATTTTTGAACGGTAGTGTAAGTGTGTGTGTGTGTGTGTGTTAAAGAGTTTAAGAATTTAAAAGACACTTATATGGCCCACTGATATACACAGAGATCACTGTATCCCCGATCCCTATCAGATATCAGCCCTGGTTTAGTGCAGTGATGCAGCCTTTTCCAAAAATGACCTCAAAGAATGATGGACAGGGGTGGAGTCATTTTCTTTAAGCCAAGATACAGTACTCATTCAGAACCCAACCCAAATCCGGCTCAACTCGCTTTATGCTCAGATATTTAGTGGTGCATTTTCATAGAAGACAACAGGGTGTTTTTGCTGTTGCTTATTCTGAGGTGATTAAATTGATCATTATGTGCTGAAGCGAATTCCTTTGTACAACGAGCACTGGGACTTCAGCAGCCATCATGTTATATAAGCTACAAGTGTTTTAATATTTCAAAGATTTCCAATTTCTCTTTCCAAATTATTCTAGAAAATCTGAGCACATCACACCAGTCCTCAGGTCCCTACACTGGCTTCCAGTTATACATGGAATTGATTTTAGAGTACTTTTACTTGTTTATAAATCACAATGGCCTAGGACCAAAATACATTGCAGATACGCTCACTGAATATAAACCACTCAGATCATTAGGATCCAATCAGTTAGAAATACCAAGGGTTTACACAAAATGTTTTTTTTTATGATCATTGTTTTTATGATTTTTCTTCTTATTGTTTTATTATTGCTTTTATGATTTGTCTACTCCTTTTATGTAAAGCACCGTGTATGAAACGTGTATATAAATAAACTTGCATTGCCTTGCCTATTCTTTCAGGACCAGTACTTCTACACTACACAAAACACACTTCACAACTCATTCACTTGCAAATCACACAGAAGAGATGCAGGCCCCTGGGGGCCCTTTCAGCACATTCATAAAAAACCCCAAAAGCCCCTCAACCCCATCAGTTTTAGAGACGTTTCACTGTCAGCAGTATTTCAAACAGCAGTGAGTTAAGAGTCAAGTCAGAACTACAACTAAAATAAACAATATATTACAAATACAATAGAAAATAAAACATTGTGTGTGTTCGATTTTTTTGGTCTCAGGTGACACGTTTTAAAAAGCAGGAGACTCAATATTCTAGTCGAAATCGGCCTGCTCCTGGTGATCAGTCACCCACTCTACCAGGAGCATGGCCACTTCTTGGGTAGCACTTTCAGACATATGTGCTGCAGCTTCTTGGAGCAATTAATGTTACAAATCCAAACTTGGGTTGTTGGGTCTGCTGTTTTATGTGCTGTTAAGTTACCAGGGAAGGGAAATGATACTGGTCCCTCATGACTGTTGGTATTAGTCATCCAGGATAAGACCGGGATGACAGTCTGAGTGAGGTTGATATATTTCATCACCAGACCTGGAGATTGTCTGAATGGACTCAAAAACGGTAAGTCTCAACTGTTTAACTCAAGGTGAGTTGGAAAAAGGTGGCATGTTCCTGTAAAAAAGTGCACGTATCTGTGTCTAACAGTTTTGTATTTTCAGAAAGCAGAAATATGCTTATTTCTTTGTAAGAATTTGACCATTTTCTTGTGCACAACTGTTTTATATAATTCTGCACAAAAATAGTTACATGTAACTGCACATTCTGTGTGATACCAGTACTATTTACAAAAAATGTACTCGAACTTGATGAAATTGGGGTCTCTGATTTAAGGATTCACAAAATTCATGACAAGCAAACATTTAGCAGATTAATGGTCTGTTCTGTACATGCCAGCAATTACATCAAATCCCATTTCTAATGTTAATGACACATAGAAACGCAAGTGGTTTGGATTTATTTTTACCTTTCTCATCTGTGACAGTAATCCCTCAAACTTGTGCAGGTCCAGGGTGGGCCCGTTGTATGTGGTGCTGCTATTGGCTGCTCGGCCCAACCAGTAGATGTTGATTAGAACCTAAAGAACACGGACAAAATATTGCTCAGTCAGCGTATCTTATTATCTATACCAGGGGTCATCAGACTCGATCCTGGAGGGCCAGTGTCCTGCAGAGTTTAGATCCAACTTACCTTAACACACCTGCCTAAAAGCTTCAAGGATACCTAGTAAGAGCTTGATTAGCTGCTTCAGGTGTGTTTGATTAGGGTTGGTCCCTCCAGGACCGATATATACGATCGCTCATTCACGAATAAAGTGTCTTTATTAATATTTTTTCGTAATTATACAAATACAAGAGTTATTATTTCTGGGGGAGTTGTAGAATGAACCTACTGTATTTCCAAAAAAGTGGAGTGTTCCTTAAAAGTTGACTCTTTGTGCAATGACTGTGTCGAGTTATATCTTTCTTTATATTTAAAGATTCAGTCTGTAGGTATTGCCTCTTTGTCATCATCTCTTTGTCAACCTACAATTGCAGTTACCTTACTAAGTATTTTTGTTTTCGTCTACATCTTAGAATGTGACCCAAATAAGAATTTTCTCTGGATGTTGTCATTAGAACAAGGGACAAGTCTGCCATGTTTGTTCTGACCAGACTATAAATTGCGCTACCAATGGTGATTGGCTCATATCACACCAAACTGCAAATTATTATTGTTCTCAAATTATTAATGTTAACAACATCAGCACTGGCTGACTACGTGTCTGTAGTGTGTATCGGCGTGTCGATTTCAATGTCTGAAATGTTTTTTATACAAACTTAATCCTTTCTGGGTTACAATTCTCCATCAGATTGTGAGAAAAGGCTAGCGATCCACCCCCTGCAGCGATAACATACTAGTCGGGAATCTTTGTGTACAGATGTGATGCAAGCAGTGCCATGCTCGAATTTCCCATGAAAACCTACCCATACAACTCAAATTAGAAAACGGTATTATAAGATATGTGAATTGGGCTAAAGTAAGGCAATAGTTTTGAACACTGGCTACTTGCTCACATATTGATTTTGAATCATTTTTAAACAATCAAACAAAAACGTTATGAACTGCAGCTTTCATTTTGACTGAAAAAGATAAGATTAATTGATTTCATGCCCACAATTCACTTTTTTATACGAGTAATTAGCTTAATATATATTTTTATTCTACATCTTCTAAAGTTTTCTGATACACACAAATCAGCCATGCTATATACATTGTGGCATGGCACTGAAGATTTTACTCACATTCTTTAACTTCTTGTTGATGTCTGGAGCTCTGTGAAAAAGACAGAGAATGAGAAAGACTCCTTTTATGTAACTCAATCATTCAAAAAGAGAGAAAAGAGTAAGATATAACAAATGATATTACTATCTTTCTAAACTCTTTTCTTTTCAATCCTCAAATGTTATGGAGCCTGCATGCATGTTTTGAGCTGACTCAGTGCAGATTGCTCTGGCTTGTTAAAATGTAGTAAAAATGTAAATCGTAACTTTCAGACCAGACCAAGACCCAGTTCGTTTGATCACTTCTGGGCATAAACAGCATTTCTACCTCATGTGTCCAAGTTTTTATGTTCTACTGTATTTTTATTCTAAAGAAAAGGCTTTAAAGATGGAGAAAACAGGCAGTGAGAGACACATCTAGTTCTGCTCTCCTTCACGTCTGTTGAATCAGAGGGCGGTCTGTTATTCTTTCCTCCTGTAAGATTTGGTCGACACCACATGACAGATTCCAATACATATTAGATCATTCTTCTGATAGCACCTTCTGTCTGTCTTTCTCCCTTCATCTGTCAAAAGAGTTCATTGTTTCCATCAACAAGCAGAGTATCTGCATACTTCAGTTATGTGATCATTTCATTCTGTGATCCGGAGCAGAGTGATGATTGCGATATGTTTGAAAGAGAGACAGGTCTGGAAAAAAACAGTACAGGTGTGCACCAGACATGCACATGCAGATTTACAGAGAGAGAATTCAAATTCAAATATATCTTTACTATAACAATTTCTCTTCATTTCTTGTCTTAAAAATGAACAAATTTCATCACAATATTTAAAGATAGATTAATTGAGCCTGCCACTCTCTATTTTAAGTTAATGTAAACATGGTGAGATTTGGCTGTAGAGTATGTATGTTTTGAACACAGCCTGTGACACACACACACACACACACACACACACACTAATGGAATTATATTGCTCTTGTGCACTCAGTTTGACAAAACCAATCGTATTACAATCTTTTTGATTTACTGTAGTTTCAGTGTTCGTTCTCAAAAGACCTCTTCATGCCTGATGGCTTATCCCTTGCTGAGAAGAAACTACCGCACTCATGAACTCTGAGTGGGACATCTGAGACGACAGACTGTGCAGTGGACAAACACACCTTTGTTTTATATCTACATGTTGTGGCTATGAGGAAAAAAAAAAAACAAGAACAACAAAAAGCAAGGAAAAAGTGGAGGACGTTTGGACACTTGAAACCTTTTAATTGACCCATGGAGACTATGTTTATTATCCAAGTGAGGACAAACATCAACTTCTATTGTTTGATATAAAGCTAATTATATGGTGGTCAGCCCTTATGGATTTTTTGATGACCGATCCCAATGTCTTATGTAGCAGGTTGGCTAATGGCAAAGACATTCACTATTATAGTCATTTTACCAATTCAATAACTACCATCAATTGTATATAGAACTATTTATCAGTGATATATAACTGCTCATGATGTCTAAAAGGTAAAATGGGCTAATACCCCAATAAACTCACACAGAAGAGTCAAACATTATTATACTGTATGGCCATGAAAATGCAATACTACATTGCAAAATAAACGAATGACCTTTGGACAAGAAATGGTTATTTGGGGGGGTGATTAAATATAACTTAAATCCATCCATAGTTCTGATATTATTTGTCTAAATAATCGGATTGCTTGCTTTTAAACTAAAATCGTGAGTGCAACGCACATCCAGTGTTAGCATTCATCAGCTGGTTAGCTTGTCATTCGTGTTTCCACTCACTTGTTACTGTTGTTGTTCAATTATTTACTTTACCCCCTTCAAATTAAAACTCCTTACTGAATGGACATTAGGACCTGCAGGAGGCTGCACTTCTTCTGGAGAGGTATGTAGCCGTGCCTTGGTTTCAGGACGACTTAGGAGTCATTTGGCCCAATTTCAGGCAACTAGGGCTCACAGAGAGAGCTTGTAGGACAGGTTTGTTGGGCCAGTCGTGGGCCACCTGATCCTCCTCCTTGGGAAAAATCGATTGGGCAATGAGAGTTGTCATTTGAGGTGAAAAGTTCTACTTCTGCCTTGCCAAAGATCTCCCATATTCTCTGAAGTGTTTGTGGGTGAAGCATCTACTCTTCCGAGGCACCTCGATGACAGCCCACTCTGGTGTTCTATGTAGCAGCAGCATGAAAGAACAACCAACCACAAAAATAGAGAGTACCCATTTGTTTACTTTCATGGATCACATTGCTACCATCAACCAGCTCTGCCTGGAGCAATGGAACCATTCCCTCGATGAGCACCTGAAGTATTTCTACATCTCACACATCAGACCACCTTTCCGGATGACTGCTTATGCACATTCCCAAGCACTGGCCTCAAAACTGCCACACATGAGTAGTTTGGGGAGAGCCCTCGAGGGAGACTTCATGGAGTGGGTGCTGGTTTGACACGGATCATCCCTGACAGTCACACCAGCAGAGGACGACACTCGACCCAAACCCAGTCAACAATCACCCCATTGCGCAGAGCATCAGCCAGTGTCTGTCTGTCCTCCCACGACCCTGGTGTTCCAGGTCTTGTTAATTATCCTCATTCCCTGTGTATTTAAGCTCCTGTCTGTTCAGTTCGAGTTGGTGAGTTATTGTTTGAACATTGCGTTGATGGTTTGTGGATTACCTAGTCTTAGTAAACTAAATAACCTATTGGAATCTCTCTTGTTCTATGTAGCAGCAGTGTGACAGACAAAGGTTATAGTGGCAAGGAAATAAAACACCATCAGTGACAGAAATGGAGAAAAAAACACCTGTAAGAAACCAGACTTAAAGAAACCAACTTCTTGTACACGTTAATAGATAAAATGTTATGTTGAAAATCCTGAACATGTTAATGTTGTTATTTTAATATGCATGCAAACAAAAGTGCATAGTGCTGCTAATTATATTTGTTGTGTGCTGGTTTTAAATGTAAAGCTGAAAAGTCTGTTCATCAGTATTGTAGCAAAGCCATTATAATACTACAGTGCCCCAATGATGCATTTTTGACCTTTCATGCAGTGTGTAACAGCTCCAAGTGAATGAAAGCATCCTGTAAAGTTCGAAATCTCAAAGTGCACTGTATAGAAAGTTATTGTCTCTCAATAGAAATAGTTGACTCTGAATCTTTGAAACGAGTCCTTTTTTTAAACAAATCCCAAACCATTTCATGTTGTTGTCATTAACATATTGCCTGCCCACTTATTGGTGTTTTCGTATTGGTCTGAATAAAAATGCAAGTTCATTCTTTGCCACTAGGTGCTGTGTTTGGAGCGGTACAATAGTGGCTTCTCTGCTGACACTGTTCTCAACAGCACTGCGCTCACAAACGCTGCTTTATCAAAGGTTACAGGCATGATGCAAACCAATGACCACAGATTAGCGTCACGCAAATGTGGGGTTTGGAACAATTAAACGTTGAGATAATTGTTTGGGAGTCATTAAGCAAGTAAGGTAAAAATAAATGAAAATGTTTTTTGACCTTCCTGCCTGTCAAGCGATTTTTGGGGATTCCCAAAACTAAAATATAACCCTTTCATAACTCATAACAAGGGCACTTTAATAACTATTCTACCGATAATCGTTCTGAAGTTTTTGAGTAATTTGGTTCTAGTCTCATCATGTTGGTGCAATCATACAGTCATATCAAAGTGTATAAGCCATTATATAAACTGCAGTTGTGAAAATGATCACGGAAGACAGGAGATGTTACACACAGGAAACTCAACAGATTTTGTGAGAAAAAAAATCATAATAATACATTGATTGGTTTTAATAAGAGTTTGAAGTTTTTCCACAGACAACCATATTGTTTGGGAATATTTATAGAACTCCACTGTTCAGATAACGTATTGCATATGTAAGAAATTTGAGCAAAAATACAGCGTTTTAAAGTAAACACAAACATGGGCGTACACACACACACACACACTATCACAGTGTAATGAGTTGTTGATCTTACTTGTTAGCGCGTGCAGAGGTGTCTTGTAGATCTCCAGGATCAAATAGTTGAGAGCTCTTCAAACCAAACTCCAAACAACCCTTCAGGAAGAGCGCCACATTATCCTAAACACACAAATACACATGTGAGTGAATCCTGCATGAACACAGCGCCAACACTAACTACTCGCATACGTTAAAGAGCAGAAGGGGAGGCTTTTAGTTTTATTCATCCACTGCTTGTCTCTCTCTCTCTCTTTCTGCAAGTTTAAAATGTTAAAAGCTTTCTCTACCTCAGGTGCAGGACTGCCTCTCTCTCCTTCAGGTGGCTCTGTGTCTTTTGTTGAAACATGCAACCTGATCTCTGTTATTTGCTACTCTCTGGTTCCCAGCTCCAATGAAAGGCCTCCCTTCAGTTTCTCTCTCTCTCTCTCTGCAGCGGACCTGGAAGGGTGGCACAGTTTCCTTCCTGGCCCTAGAGATTGTTGTTCCTCTGTTGTTTTGGAGGGACACAACTTTTTGTCTCACGCCCATGTGTGAAAGTGGGAGAGAGTGAGAAAAAGAGAGAGAAAGAGACAGTGCCCTCCTCCTAGAACTGAACCGGCCCCTTCTGACAGTACACAACAATAACATGCAAATAACGAGGCGATATTTCTATGTCGCAGTAAACGCT
>JAUMHR010000064.1:1667858-1677945 GCA_032361145.1 Enteromius fasciolatus
TAGGCCTGTCAAAAATAATTACTTTTACTTTCTTTTTGTCTTAATTACGTTATTTTTTTTACGCATTTCACGCATGCGCAGTGTGACAAATTATTTGTCAAAAAAGGAAAGTGGGACAACAATTACCTCGGATTAACTGCACATTGCATCAGTGACACGTGGGTACTGAAGTCTTTTACGCTGGCTATATTAAAAACTGAGGAGCGTCATTTTGCGGAGGCTTGTAAACAGCTCCTGTCTGTTGCACGTAAGTGGGGGCAAGACGACAACCATCGGGACTGACAGTGCACGCAACATGGTTGCCTCAATTCGTCTTACACGCTATAAACACATGAACTGACGCTCACATGCTGCAGAGAAGTGTCACAGTCTGTCAGTCACAATCGCTGCGCGCTGCTTCTGCTCGGCATACACACTGCTTACGCGTGCAGTGTGAAACCGGCGTAAGGTAAAAGATCGTTCTTATTGCAAAGACAAATATCATGGTATGTTTCAGCTTGATTTAAACTACCATTATTTGGCTGTGTTAATAAACAGACATATTATGAAAATTATGTATCTGTGTCCTGTTATTTATCTTTTGGTATGCATTTCAGAAAAAAAAATGGTTAGGATTCAGGTGTCGTTGCAAATAGTGATTAATCATGATTAATCCACAGAAAATCCTGATTAATTTGATTAAAAATGTTAAGCCACGTTGGTATTTATGGTTTCTGGGGACTCTAAATAGGTGTAATGGTTTTTATACTGTACAAATACAACCACACACACACACATACACAGGACATGCACACAATATTTGGATGCAAACCTGCCAAAGATAATATAAAGATTGCTTGCACACTTTAAAATAGTTTATTATATTAACTTACGCACAAGCTTTACAATGACTACCACAAGGTTCTGTTGAAAAGCTGAACTATGTAATCTGCAGATATTAAATGGCTAATGTTAATTAGCCTTTACCATTGTCCTAGCCTTCACATTAGTGCTGAAGGTGGTAATCTAGTGAGGAACGAGAGGTGATACTCCATTTATTCTATAGTGAGGGTAAATTCATGGCCCATACAACTACAACACATCAACACTGTGAAGAGTGAGCCATCCGACAAGTAATTCGCGTTATCTCTTGTGGCTGGTATGAGAGGCGCGGGTGCTAAAAATAACTAATTAGAGGAATTACTAGGAAGTAGGATGTGTCAGGGAATCAGCAGACTTTTAATGTAAAAAGAAATTTGATCAATAATGAGGAGACTTGGAAATCCAGGCCTCTTAACATTAACAATTACTGTGATTAACAATGATACTCACAACTCATTTTTCATTACAGAGGAGACGAGATAAGCTTGTTTATATAGACTTGCTTTTCAACCAATGAGTAATTTATCATGGCAAAGCCCATGAAAGCACATAACAGCCCACAGCAATTAAAACCTTCCCGGTGACCTTGTGACAACCAAGGACCTGAAAGTCCATAGGAAAGTGGGGGGTTTCGGCCTATTCACAGAAGGCTGAGGGGCTGAATCACAGGCCAGTTTATAAATGTTTTTAAATTAATAAAGTATTTTTCTAATTAAATTTTAGATTAAATCTCTTTTTCATATGAAATATACATTATATACTTTGACAGTGGATATTCATATTGGTAATCTATCTGTCATAAAAAAAAATATATATATATACATATATATTATTATTTTATTCATTTTAATTTTTTTAAGCCTATTTTAGGAAAATTAACTGATAAATGGAACTTTTATGGAACAAATGAAACCTTTTTGAAAAGGGTTATCAAGATTTATTTAATACAGTTAATTTTAATTTTAAAGTGAAACAGTGCCATACTTGATATTTATTCATGAGTGTTTTTACAAACATATTTTACAGCATGATTTGTTATTTCTTTTTAAATATCATGACTGCGATCACCCTTAATTCTGTGCTGCAGAACTAAAACATGAATTGTTATCCTAATAGAGTTCCTTTACAACAATTCTTTTTACTCAGTTGAGCCAGACTGGATCTAGAAAATGTTATCTTGCCCATAGAATAGGTTCAATTTCAACTCCATAAGACATACTTGGAAGAAAATGAATCTTAACGGACTCACTCAGCTCATTTGTTCACAAAGTCATCTTTGAAGAGAGAAAGCAACTTTAGGACTCTTTCTGGGTGCACTTTCTGGATGACTGACCAGTGTGAGCAAGTACTGTAGCTGATGCGGCTACAGAGCGAGTCGTCTAAAGCCAAAATCACTGTGCAAAGGAACTGTAAAGCTGAAGCTATTTTAAACCGTAACAACTGATTTAGTTTGGGCTGTTCTGTGTTCAGCTGCTACAACAGCCTTTTTTTTTTACTGTGCCCCAAAAACTGGGAGACTTTATCTGTATCAGCTCAGCCAAAGTGTTTCACATTGTTGGAGAAAAAACAACAACTTTTCTTTGGCATGTGAATGTGAAAAGAGTTATGTAGTCAGGACTCACACAATATTAAAGCTGCAGTATGTAGGTTAAGCCTTTTGATGTGGATCACTGAAGCGTACGGGTCCTATTTGAACTCTAGTGTTTGCTAGCAATGTTTGCACTAAATGATGATTTGACTTTTAGCATGTAAATAGCAAAAATTATAAGGTACCATTTTATATTCCAACAATTAGAAATAAATAACATCTTAACAACGCCAACCCTAGGCACAAAGAAGATCGCCTATTTGAGATTCTATTACAGACAGTCTGCACCGGAAAGTAATGAGCCATAAAATTTAATTCAGAAATGATATTACGAAAAAATGATGGAGCGATACCGGGGCACAAAGCGGCAGCAAGGCCAGTGCTCATCTTTACATTTGGCTTGGTGTACTTCTATTGATCCTGCAGAATCACTTAATATTGCCATGGATAACACTTCCCACTCTGCCTTTTCCCCTCCCACTTAGAGGCTACAGAGCTCAGGTACTTACAGCGCTGAATTGACCAATGTGTCTCCATGTAATTACAGGGATTTCCTTATCTCCCTCTATTTGCTGAAGCTATTCCACTGAAGAAAGGGTGCTGCTAATGTTGGACCCTTCTCATATCTCATTTACATTGGCCGCTAATCCCAGCTCCATCTTGGTGTGAGATAATGACATTAGCTTCTCTCACTCGCTCACTCAGAAAAGCCCAGTAAATCAAAGCTTTTGGCATGATGGCTAAGCTGAATATTTGGGCTCAGATGCACAAAAAGCAAAGAATGTCAGGGTGTGTCTGCAGCTGTGGCCACTTTTGGCCCTGCGACAAATAAACTCTTCTACAGCACACTTTTCTCTGTAGTTTATTCATTGTATGCACTAACAATGTGAAAAACAACTGTGGGAAAGTCGTAATTTAACAAAGTGAAGTTATTCCCAGACAATAAATATTAAAGATTATTTTAAATTCGGATTGTCAGTAAATGTTTAATACTCATATTTGTTTAATGGATTTTTAAATCTTTTTTTAAGATTAAAACAATAAAATGTACACAGACAGCTTTTGTAAATATGAGGTAAAAAATACATGGAGACATGGTGAACTGCTTACTAAACATTTTGATGTAAATATAAATGCGCGTCCGGCCAAAGGAGAACTGGACCCAACTAAGCCTAGTTCTCCCTAGGTTTTTTTCCCCATTCTCTCATGGATGGGGTTTTGGTTCCTTGCCGCTGTTGCCTCTGGCTTGCTTAGTTGGGGACACCTGATTTCTAGTGATTATCTTCGTCTAGACTACAGAGACCGTCTCTGCATTTGATAAATACCATCACTCTATTTTCCTACTTGATAATGTTCAGTGCCTTGCTACAATCTGTATTGTTAAAAGCGTTATATAAATA
Source organism: Enteromius fasciolatus (assembly GCA_032361145.1). Lineage (NCBI taxonomy): Eukaryota > Metazoa > Chordata > Actinopteri > Cypriniformes > Cyprinidae > Enteromius > Enteromius fasciolatus. Next base: position 1,671,708 of record JAUMHR010000064.1, read on the forward strand.
AAAGTGACTTGACTTGTCCCTCAAGTTGTTTCAGACCTTTATGAAAAATGTGGGTACCCAAAGCTTTTCTAGTCCCCTTTGACTTCCGTGATATAATTACTAGGCTATTATTATTTTTTTATGATATAAATGGGGACCAAAAACTGGTTGTATACCAACATTCTTGAAAATATTTTCTTTTGTAGAAAATACATTTATTCAGGTTTGGAACAAATGTAAATTAAGATAGATTTTTTGGGTGAACTATTCCTTTAAAAGGAGCAAGTGAAACTCAGTGGCAGTAATGACAGGGTGGTGGTGTATACTAATAATTTCTGAATTTCTGTGGAGCGTGGGCAGCACAGAAAGCTGACCCCTGAAAATTAGATAGATGCGGTGGAGGTCCACTATCATCATGCAGCCGGCGACCAGCTCTTCTTATCAGTAGAGTGGGCTCGTTTGTTATTTATGGGGAGATATACCCCCTCATGTGTCCTCTCAGCTGACATGAGCACCAGCGCTAATGAAAGCCCTTCTTCCTGACCCACTTCAGATTAATACACCACTTTACATTTAATACTTATATAATTTCATAATTGAATCCTAAATTGTTGTGTGTTCATTAGAGATACACCTACTAGCAATATTCATTGCTTAAAAATGTACTGGAGCACATTTAGGATTAGAAACTGAATATAAAATGCATTAACTGCATTATGTTTCTAGATGCATTATAAAAGATTTTTCTGTTAGAATTTACATGCATAAGGGAAGGTGTGAATTTTAAGTGATGTGACTGGTAATTTCCTAATTGTTTTATTTTTTTAATATTTAATAACTATAAAACAAAATATAAAATGCTTAAAATACTTACCAAAAAAAATTATATATATATATATATATATATATATATTAAGGGTGTCACGATCCTCCAAATCCTCGATTCGATTAGATTTTCGATTCTAAAGTCACGGTTCAATTCGATTCTCGATTTAAAAAAGAAATATTTGAAGTACTGGATTTTGAATTTCCCAGTCATCATTAATGTAATGCGCTGTGACAGTCAATGAGCTCTCTGTTGCTCTGGAGGTCCAGCAATCTGTAGTCAAGGCTTCTAAATGTGCACTGCTAAAACCTTCAATAACTTTGTCCTTCACGTTATTGTACATGGAGGGTATCACCATAGCTGTGAGATGCGTTCTACTTGGGATTTCGTAGCGCGGTTCTAGAACGCTAATTAAATGTCTAAAACCTGAGGTTTTTTTTACCACTGAATAAGATTGCTTGTCCGCGTCTATAAATACTCCTACCGTGCTTGTAATTGCCTTTGCACGTATTGAGTTTTCTGAAGTTTTATTCCAAATGAAGACGAGAGTTATTTTTTGTTACACTTGCCGGTTTAACAGATAAATCTATGTTTTTGTGGAGATGCCCTGCCATGTTAGTCGTGCTGCCGGTGGAATAATGTGGTATACGTACATAGCAGAGCTTGCAAATTGTGGTGTTGTTTTTTTTGTCGACAACACGAACGCTGTCAACATAACTCACCGGAAATCCAAAATACTTCCACACCGGCGACTTCAGTGAAAGAGGAGGGGGTTCAAATTCTGTCGACGGGTCTCCTGCGTCTGCAGTTGCCATGCTTTTGGCTGTTTGTTTTAGCTGTTAGATTGACTTGCAGCACTTCAACAAGCGTGTTTTTTTTTTTTCGCTTGGCAAACCAAGCTGACGTGACATGGGGGCATGGCAGCATTGGTGATTCTATTGTTTGATTCGATAATCGAGATTGAGAATGAATTTCGATCGATTTCGATTTAAAATCAAAATCGCGACACCCTTAATATATATACTGTATATATATATATATATATATATATGCAGTAGCTTTAGGTCAAACTCTAAAAATAGATTTTTGTTACAGTTCCTTCCGATTGTTAAGTTACAAGCTAATTACTGAAAATTGAAAGATAAAACCATGACTGTATAGCTGACTAGTGTATTGACCATTCTCACATTCTCATAGCCTAAGGGCTTTCCATGTGACCTCACAGAGACCTGAATGACAACCTTGTCAAAAATAAGACACAGAGGAAATATTCATACTCAAACTCATCCTTGCTATATCTCCATAAAACATTCCTATGAGAAACATATTTAATGATATCAGGTAATTCGAGGAGAAACTGTACTATAGCTACTCCCACAAATATAGATTAATGAACAGTCCAGAAGACGAGAACTGGGAAGAGACTAACAAAGGCTTTCCAATAGATTGTAGAGCTGTATTCATAAAATTCAGATGAAGCCGAACAAATGTCCATTTGTCAGATGTGTGTGCAGGTATTCTGTACTCCCATTCAAGTGTAATGTATTAAACCCCCCTTGAGCGCAGCACACCTCAAATTGATCCTCTCAAATTATGACCTTTTTCTACACAGATGAGCCCTAAAAAGCAGTCATCATGGAGACAGATCAGGACTGTGCTTGTGAAACACCATTTGCGGCTAATGGTTTCAGAGTGACATGTGGGTTCCTTTGAAAACTGCAAAAGTGATGCCATCAAGTACATCTACTGTGGCTGCTTTAAGCAATATGCATACCAGGCCAGTAATATTAGAATCCATCTAAAATGTTAAAATCTAAAAACTTAAAATGTCTGAGATAACGATACAAGTATTTAGTTATTGCTAAAGCGAGCATTACTATCATTTTTGATAATATTTATGGTTGGTGAATTGAATAAACCACTAACTTTATTATTATAAATTATATTATATTATAACTTTGAAAATAAAGTATGTTCTGCTTATTTTATTTAATCAAAAATATAGTACAAAATATTTTTGTGTAATCTATTACTGGGGTGCTAAATTACTTTATGTTGTAATTAAACAAATAGTGTTGAATTGCAATACTTAAGCCTTAGGGAAATATACTGTTTAGGTTATTAACAAATAGGATTTTAAATGTTTTTATAGACAAAAATATTTTGAGTGGTGGTATAGATATTTAAAGAGGGACTCGAACAAAAGATTGGCCAGAATGTCGTAGAGACTTGAGGCTTACCAGCACAGCATCTGCAAAGCAACATTATTTCATAATGGCAGCAATTTCTGGAAATTTCTTTTACAAAACATAACCTTGTTTAGATTTGCTCTGTCATAGGATATAATGGTTATTTATTGCAAATTGAAATTGTATTAGCTGCTATATTGTTTTAAGTATGAGGGATTTGTTTTAATTCTTCGCTTGATCAGGTCTCACAGATATATTTGCTGAAATTTCTTTGAGATACTCTGAAAGGAAAGCCCAGCCTGAAAGGAGCTGGAAAGAAAATATATAGTTTGTATTAAGTAGTGTCTTTTGTGCAGGAAATACTTTTATCGTCTGATCTTAATAACCCTGACCATCATTTAGGTTAAATGAGTCCTTTTTAACTCTTCTCTTTCTTTGCTCTAAAGGCATGGCTCTAGCTTTAATTATGACATATTGATTTTGTAGTTAAGCCTTGTTTGGCTTAATGAAATCTTTTGTTGGCCCTAATTCTGTCTTCCATTGTCCCCCCCCAAAGCGCTTTGATTTTCGTCCTCACCTTTCTTGTGCCGTTTGAAATATTTAATCTCTTTTTGGTCCTAGTCAACGTCAATGGCTCCTTAAAACAGCCACTGTTGCCATTTATCTTCAGTTTCCGAAAGCTTGTGCATTGACTCCTGGCCAATCAATTTCCTAAATGATGTAATTATCTGCTAGTCTTTTTTTGCACATTTAAAGTTGAGAGTTTATTTTAGATCAATTCAGACCACTTTGTGTGCAAATTGCACAATTGCATTGCCTTCATATTTCTCACAAATCCAATTGGGATTAAGGTCATTGGAGTGGAATGCTTAATGAGTATTTTTTGTTTTGTTTTGATTGTATTTTTCACTCTCTTACACTTTTTTTCGGCGTCCATTTGTTGACTAGGAAATATACTACAGTGGCTCCGCAATTAGGTCACTCCTCAAGTCTTAGTGATTTTCTGGTTTTTGTAACACTGAGATTTCTACTTTTTTATGATTTGTTTTTAATAAGCCTCATGGTTTGTAGGAAACATCAAGTATAATAGTTAAATGTAGGGGTGTGTTTAAATCATAAACAATATGACAAGGAGCATGAGCTTAATTGATTATTGCCTTATCAACAGTGATTTCTGCTACTAACTGCATATTTTAGCTTTGAAGAGAAGTGCTTTTAGCTAATTTTTTAACCTTTCACAATAGTTTTCCACATCTTCAGAAACAGAAATGCCGATGTTACTGGCAGAAAACACGGCAAAAACCAACTACAGCAATAACGCACTTTAAATTGACAATTTAATTAATAAAAATGTTTGTCAAACAAAAGCAGTTTTGGTGCAACTTATATTACTACAGTATGTTTAAAAAAAGACTGTTACTATATGACTGTTAAACAAAAAATATAACACATCTATATATCAGACTTTAAATTTAGTACCCTACAAAAGGTCTTTCCACCCCACTGTCTCCATTAAAGCAATTGTACCCCTCTACTGCTCCAGCATGGGGCAGGGGGTCTGAAAGACGCTGTGGTCCCAAAGGGAGTGTCAGTCTCTGGCTTTGGTCTGGTTGAGCTTGGGTTGGTTGCAGAGGGGTGGGCTGTGTGTAGGGGGGCTCCGCAGGGAAGAGGGGACTGCAGGCCACTAAATCAGTGCACGCTTGTCAACATCCTTGGGCTGCAGGAATTACTCAAGTGAAAATAACAAATGGCTGTCATTGCAGAGCCAAAAACCTGTGATTATAATTATCACATCCCCAGTGACCTTGCATAAACTTTAATCTCTCTCCAATGGAGCATTTAAATAGCCTGTATCTACTGGCAGGGGGAGCAGCAGTGCCGGGCCACTGGAACACACGGGATCAGTGATTCACGAAAGAGCTATCGCACTGGGCTGGAGCTGCGTGAGGGATTGCACAGGCTGGAGATGGCCACTGTGTGTATCTCTTTGTGTGCTTTTGCTGCTTCTTTGGTATGTGTATGTGTTTGTGTTTCAAAAACCAGAATATAATAATAGTAATGTAAAATCACAAATTATATCTTTTCAAAATCTTTAATAAAGGTCAAAGTATCACTGCTGTCTCCTGCTTTTCACATGTCCTCAAAAATGCATTGCAAAAGTGACAATGAACACATTTGTAATGTTACAGAATGTAATGTTAAGAACAATTATTTTAAACAGTAACAAGTATTTTCCCATCATTACTATTATACAGTATTTTTAAATCAAATAAATGCAACCTTAGTAGTTACAACATATTTCTACAAAAGTATTACCAAATCTCAGAAGCCAAAAAACACCTCTGCGCCCTGGTCCAGATGGACCTTGGAAGAATTCTGTCGGCTGGTCAGAGTCATGGCATTGGACCTCTTCTGTCTGGCATGTGTTGGAGGGAGGCTATCTACTGTGTCTGGGAAGCATCCCGGGCTGAGCCACTAACCCGCCAGCAGATACGTAAGAGGAGCGCCCTACGATGTCCGCACCTCAAGAGCAACCTCCAATGCCCATGCTGCAAAAACGCCCAACGGAGGCTCCTAATGAGTGACGTCCAGTGCCAGCCCCAGGTAAGCGCCTCCCGAGGCCTGTTCCCAATTCCCAGTTCCTATTCAAGTGTCCCGTGGATTCCGTTACACAGTCACAGCCAGGAGAGCCGTTCCAGTTCCCCGCGGGTTCCATTCTGAGAGTGATGGCAATGTATAATGACTAGAATTTAACTATTTATTTATCAAATGCAGAGATAGTCTCTGCATTCAAGACTACGATAATCACTAAAAAATCAAGTCAAGAAATCAAGTGTCCCCAACTAAGCGAGCCAGAGGCAACAGCAGCAAGGAACCAATACCCCATCCATTAGAGAATGGGGGAAAAAAACCTTGGGAGAACATCTCGGTTACCTATTGTAACCCCCGTTACCTGATGGAGGGAACGGAGAGGTTATGTTGTGACGACAGACTAGGGTCATTGCTTGGGAGCCCTGATTCACTCTGATAAAGAGAAAACGGCAATCAGAATTGGCTAGTGGAATTTGCATGCTGAGCCACTCAGTGGCGTACCGCACATCTCTGAGGCCCCCTGCAAAGAAGGCGACGGGGCCCCTCCCACCAACAGTGATGCTATGCCACGAATTAAAATTTTATGGCGCATCTGCTGCAGTATACTATTACTATTATAGTCCGTCTTCCCCATTTACAGAACTGATTTAAC
>JAUMHR010000064.1:1678045-1693179 GCA_032361145.1 Enteromius fasciolatus
GCCTATGTGAACGCCTTTTAGAAGGGCCTGGGCGGGGCCCTCCAAAGAGGCGGGGCCCCCACGCACCGCGGGGGCTGGGGGGGTGTCCGGTATGCCACTGGAGCCACTCCCCACTGAGCGGGTATAAATAGGGCAGCAGGTGCATCCACTCATCATATGTTGCTGAGGAGCCGAGAGCCAAGGTCGTAATCTTCCCAACGCACCAGTGCAAATGTGCTTGACCATGACACCCGCAGGGACCAAGAGGTAAGTACTTTGCTACTGCTTTGGGCCAAACTGTTCGTTCCTGAGCAAGAGAATAGTTTTAAACTCTAGAGAAGGGATTTCGACCTTCAAAGAGGATGCTTCTTTGTTGTTACAGTTTGGCAGAACGAAGGGGAAGCGAGCCTTCCGTGGAAGGGCGCTACGGAGACCACACCCTGCCGAATAGGGAGGTAAATGTGTGGTAACACAAATATGGACTAGCCCGCAGGGTAGTACACATACAAATATGTCTAAGGGTTTGGTTCCACCCACAGTGTGGAAAGCACTAGTCCACAGAGACGGACCGAGGGAAGAAACGAGTTTACCATCTGGGAAACTTTCTCATGGAGTCACCTTTGCAAGAGATTACCCGTGAGGAATCATACAAGCGGCCACCTATTCCAGTACAGGGGCTGACCTTCAGGACAATGCAATCACCTGATTCTGGGCCTAGCGTCAGACTGCTCTGCCAAGTCTGACTGCCATTGGTGCTTGGAGGATAATCAAACAGGGTCCGCAAAAAGAGACACGACTGGGAGAGTACAGGCGCTCGCATCCCCGGTAAGGGTGAATGGCGCAGCAAGCAGGACACCAAGCGGTCTGACTTAACTGTTTTGCAACAGAGAGGAGGAGACCTGTACAATCCGGAAGTTGTAATACCGTGCAAAGTTATTCGGTGTCGCCCAGCCCGCAGCTTGACAAATATCTGCCAGCGAGGCCCTGTGTGCCAACGCATGGAAGGACGCCACACCCCTAGTGGAGTGAGCTCTCACGCCCAGAGGACACGGCTCGTCTCGTGCCTGGTACGCCAAGACGATGGCATCCACTATCCAGTGGGCCAACCTCTGCTTGGAGACAGCCTTCCCCTTCTGCTGACCTTCTGTAAAATACAGATAAAAGAGCTGCTCAAAACCTCTGAAGCTCTGGGTGCGGTCCACGTACAAGTGCAATGCTCTGACAGGACACAGCAATGCCAAGGCTGGATCCGCCTCCTCCGAGGGCAATGCTTGCAGGTTCACCACCTGGTCCCTGAAGGGCATGGTGGTAACCTTTGGCATGTATCCAGGCCGGGGTCTCAAGACTACGTGAGAGTAGGCCGGCCCAAATACAAGGCACTCTTCGCTTACCTCTTGATGGAAGTGAGCGTGGTCAGGAGCGCTGTCTTAGGAGACAGATATTTAAGCTCAACTGAGTCCAGTAGCTCAAAGGTACCTCTCTGAAGGTCTGCTAGCACAACAGAGAGGTCCCAGGAGGGTATATGGGGCGTTCTTGGAGGGTTTAACCTCCTCGCGACCATCAGGAACCTCACGACGAGATCATGCTTTCCAATGGACCGGCCAATCACTTTCAAAGTGGAGAGCGACAGCCTGTGCTCCAACTTTTCTTGCAGGAAGGAGAGCACTACTCCAATCGTGCATGATCGGGGGTTCTCCGCATGAACAGAACACCAATCAGCGAACAGACTCAGACACTTCAAGGCGTAAGCTTGCCTCGTAGAGAGGGCTCTTGCCTGGGTGATTGTGTTAACCACTTCTGGTGGAAGAACACTTATGTCTGCTGCGTCCCGTTCAGGAGCCACACATGGAGGTCCCACAGATCTGGACGCAGGTGCCACAGGGTGCCGTACCCCTGAGAGAGGAGATCCTGCCTCAGAGGTATGCACCAGGGAGGACGGTCGCCGAGCGCAGCTCCTGCATCAACCCTGGGTCGGTACTACCCTTGTCTAGCTCTTTAAGCGCCTTGGCCTGATGGACTTGCAGGATGGCCATGGCATGAAGAGCTGAAGCAGCCTGCCAGGCCGCACTGTAGGCTTTGGCAGTCAGAGCTGCCGTGGCTCTACAGGGACCGGGCAGGGGACAAAGGCGACTCCGCCAGGTGGCAGCGTTACGTGGGCACAGATGCACTGGGGAATGCCCTCATAACCCTTGGCTGCTCCACCGTCGAGGGTAGTGAGGACGGAGGAGGGAGACAAGGCGGTTCTGGCTGTAAAAGGAGCCTCCCACGACTTCGTCACCTCCTCACGCACCTCGGGGAAGAAAAGAACTGGGGCCGGACGCGGCTGAGAATCATGGCCTGCCTTCACAAACCAATCATCTAGCCGAGAGCGCTCAGGGCTGGGAGGTTTTGCATGTCAATCATCTCCGAGTCAGACTCGGCTCAGGCCGCAGCACCCGAAGGCGGCAGTCCGGCCAAATCTTAATCCGCGCTAGATAAAAACCCATCCCCTGATGCTGTGATCGACATACAATCATCCGACGGTCCACCAAATTAATGTGAGGGAATCCCGAAGTCTGTCCAGACAAATCACCGGTAAACTGCATGAGGCGGTCCCTGCGAGAGCCGTTAGAGGCCCACGAGGACACATGGTGGGGAAGCTTTCATATTCCTCAAATCGGCACCTGCCTTTGCTGCGGAGTCACTGCCAGGAGTGGCGAACTCAACACGGGAAGCAGATGTGAACTCACTCGCACTCCCCCGGAGGAGAGAGAGGCAAGACCGCAGCACTGTCAGGGGCATGTCCTTGCAATGAGAACACAAACCCTCCACGAAAGCATCTTCAGCGTGCCGGATCCCCAGACACTCAAGACAGCGATCGTGGCCGTCGTTGGATGACAGATAGTGACCACAACCAGAAGGACACAGCCGGAACAGCATCTTTAAAAAGACGACTGCCAAACGCGTCAAAAACTGCTCTTTTATGAAAGGGAATTGCAGGATAGGCACAGGAACTCAGTTAAATGCATTTTAACGCCACACTGAACAGCCTCCACTTCCTTATCTCTCTTTCTGCAGCACAGGAACAGAAGAGAACTGCATCTAAACAGCTCTCGGCTCCGAAGCAAAATTTGATGAGTGGATGCACCTGCTGACCTATTTATACCCGCTTAGCGGGGAGTGGCTCAGCATGCAAGTTTCACTAGCCAATTCTGATTTGCGTTTTCTCTTTATCAGAGCGAATCAGGGCTCCCAAGTAATGACCCCATTCTGTCGTCACAACATAACGTCATAGTGACTGACAGACAGTGAACCATGCTTAGTTGGGGCCAGTTCTCCTCTGGCCGGACACCCAGTACATAATTTCCAGTTAAATTTTAAGCACATGTCAGATTGTGTAAAGGACTTATAGTGTGTATGTTTGTGTGCATCTGGTTCCGGCGATCTGTCCACAGAGCTCATCCAGTGCCGACTCCGAGGAAATATATATATACAACCTGAATTCTAGAATGTTAGCACGTTTTTTACTGTTTTAATAAAACTAAAAGACTTTCAAATCACGAGACAGAACATAAAGAACATAAAGGTTTAAACAGATGAATTTAACACTTTTATCCACTAAATTAGATAATTTTCAATTTGATGCCTGCTGTTGGTCTCAAAAAAGTTGGTAGTAACAAATGGCTGAAAAAGCAAGAAATTCAGCTGGGATAATGTCTAGCAACTAATTAAGTTAACTGACATCAGGTCTGCAACATGATTAGCTATAAAAGGAATGTCTTAGACAGGCAGAGTCACTCACAAGTAAAGATGGGCAGAAGCTCATCAATCAGTGCTTAAAAAAATTGTGGAATACATTAAAAACAACATTCCTCAATGTCAAATTGCAAGGGCCTTGTTAGTGTACAGTGTATAACATCATCAAAAGATTCAGAGAAACTGAAGAAATTTCTGTGCATAAGGGACAATGCCGAAAACCTTTGTTGGATGCCCATGGTATTCGTACCATCAGACAATACTGCATCACTCATCAGCATGATTCTGTTATTGACATTAGTAAATTTCTATCTATTCCAACAGCATGGCTTCGTAGTAGAAGAGTCCAGGTACTGAACTGGCCTGCCTGTAGTCCATCAAGGTCCTGGAGTAGTAGGAAACTTCTGCATATAGATCCAGGCTGGGGTCACAGGACCATGTGAGTGTAGGCTAGATGTGGTCAGGAGAGCTGTTTAGAAAGACAGAATCTTCAGCTCAACTCACTCAAAAGGGATCTTTCTGAAGTCCTGCCAGGACAACAGAAAGATCCCAGGAGGACATTAGGGTTGGCCTAGGAGAGAGTTTAACCTTCTGATACCCCAAAGGAACCTGATGATCAGGTTGTGCTTCCTCAGGAACCATCCATCCTCTGTGTTGTGATGCGCTGTGAAATCATCAACATATACTTTGGTGGAGGTTGCCAGAACTGCCAGCAAGACGGGTTGTGTATGAGTGGCACCAAAGAGGCAACTTATGTGCACGCAGTGGTACAGTGGGGGGACCCCTGCTGGGCAGCCCATAACACAAAGTGTCTTGGGCCTCTTCATGCACCACTGGGATAAAGCCATGTTTCACGTCAAGAATCCAATCATCCAGCCATGAGCATTTTGAGCTGGGGGTGAACTGGTTGGGCAACTGTAGCCGTCAGCTCTGGGTCCAATTCTGCAGCAGAGACAACACCCAAGGGGGACACTCAGGCTCAATCTTCATCCTCAGAGGATGATAGCCCATCCCCCAATGCTACTATTGACATCTGATCCTCTGACAAAGCACTGAATGACACCCTGGATCCACCATTATGCCAGCAAAATTATCCAGCAGCTGCATGGGATAAGCGCTGCAGGAGTGAGTGGTCTGTGGGGACTGGATTTGTTCTCACTGTGATCCTCAGATCTCCCAGAGCACTAGTCAGCAATCCCTTGCTTGGAGCCTGGACTGTCATGGTCATGTGCTTGCAGTATGGTTATGAACCATTCACAAATGCATCTTCTGTTTACTGTAAGCCCAGACACAGAAGACGAAATGATCGTCTTCAGAGGACAGAAAATAGCTGCAACCAAGAGGACATGGCTGGAGTGGGATCTTTAAAGAACACACAGACTGTCCACATTTTACTCTTTTAGAAAACTACTCTTTTGATAAGAGTACACTGCTGTTGCACTGTTTCACCAGTCCAAAAACTTTCTTTGTCTTTTACTTTCACTGAAATTAGAATTCTTAATTGCTATTTTAAACAAATACAATCAAATTGCAGAGCTTTTGTGTAAAGTGGTACATAATAAGCAGAAGAGGCTAAAAGGAAATATACATAATACAAAGAAATGTACAATTAAAATATATATAAAACTAAGACTAAGAAAAAATAAATTAAATTGAAAACAATTGCTGTATATAAAAATAGGTAAATAGAAAGTAACAGCTTGATAAAATTATTATTGCACTGATATGAGGTAGTCTTCTGGCTCTATAAAAGTACATAGTACACTGAAGGAATGGAAAATAAAAAACACTGTGCTAAAAACTCTGATATCTACTTAGAAGGTACAGTATGTGACTTAAATAAGGGCAAAAGGTCTCCAAAAACTGTATTACATGTCCATTTACAACCCTAGGATTTGTCTTCAGAATGAAACCCTCTGTTATTGAAAACATCATGGCCCGGTTTCACAAACGGGGCTTAGCTTAACTCAGGACTAGGCATTAGTTAAATTAAGATATTTAAGCAACTTTTATAAAAATGCCTTATAAGAAAATATTACAGGTGTGCATCTTAACACAGAACAATGACACTTACATGTTTTAAGATATGTCAGAGCAAGATATTTTCATCTGAAACAGCTCAAACATGTTTAGTCTGGGACTAGCTTAAGCCTTGTCTGTGAAACTGGGGGCATGAATATTGATGTTGAGCTATGCTTGGCTGTTTCACAGTGAGGCTCAACGCTGAGCTCTGCTCTGACTGACTGTTTCAAATTGCAGCTAATTTCAATAGCTCACAAAGCAGGAAAGAAACACTGGGAGTAATATATGTATTTCAGTACTTTCTCTTGCAGTTATATTTTTAGGTAATTATACTGTGTATAAAATGCTGGCATCAGGAGCCACTATTAATATGCACAATGCCTTTTCAGTTTCTCTTTGCGATCGCACATACTCACTAATGAGCATCAATACTTACCACACATTTTACAAGATCAAATGCTTGTCAGTGGTGCTCAGGCTCTGTAAATCATTCGCCATCATCCTCATTTATCTCTCCTTACTCTGTTTATGTAGTAAGTGAAATCTTATGTACTGTAATGTAACAGGCTACTGCTAGCAAATTTTATTGGAACGGGTTATTTTCTTTCCGTGCCTTTCCAAATACAGATGGCAATCCATTCCTGCACTTTACATCCCCTGCACAGTGTGGAACATAATGTTTATTTCAATGATCTGCCATTTTCACTATTGTCCTGCTTGCTTTTTCACAATACCTGCAAAACGTCTGTTGGTTCGGCAACTGTTGGAGGCGTATGTTCCCGACTGTGATGTCACAGTCAGCGTTATGTTCAGATTCGTTCTGTTTTTACACAAGAAGGAGGACACTTTGGCGATTGAGATTCAGGGTATGTCATTTCCATGTTCAAAAGTTTCTGATCCAAGTGTAGATGAGTGGGGGAAAGCTCAGATATGTGAGTTTGCTGAAGAGGATCTGTTATGATGGTATTGAAGGTTGAGCTGAAATCGATAAAAAGCAACCTCACATAGCTCTCTTGATGCTTCAGATGGCTCAGTGCATAATGGAGAGCTGTAGATAATGCATCTTCATTCAATCTGTAAATTGATGTGTGTCAAAGGTGGAAAAAAACAGATACTCAGATGGTGTTGGACCAGCCAAAGTTTTTACATGCTGGAGACCCTGTTATGCCTCTTGTGATTTGCCATATATAAAGTTTTCTTCTACCTTCTTTTTTTTCTAATTATGCAAGCATAGTTTGTATATGCTTGTGTGTGTGTGTGCTGTATACACACAGTGCAATTTCACAGTGCACCTGTCAGGATCCGCTGGATGTGCCAGCCCGGATCAGGGGTTGGCATTCCAGCACCCCAGCGAACTCTTCGTGTTTTGTGTCTGTTTGCACTCATGTCTTCGCCTACCTTGTATGTTGCCTTGGTGTTTGATTCATGTCTCCACCCATCTCATCAGTTGTCATGGTGTTTCATTGTTGGCTTCACCCATTGACCTAGTTTTATGCGCATATATCCCCGGATGTGTTTGTGTGTCTTTACGGTTCATTTACACTGTCAGTCCTTGTGTTGAATTCGTGTTTGTATTTACCTGTCTTGTGATCTGGATTTCTCATTGCCGACCTCTGCTTCCCTCGGATTTACGTTTTGTCTCACCCTATGGACTCTGTTTGCCGGTACGTCGACCTACGCCTTGTTATATTGTTTACTCTTTTGTCTCAGCCTTCTCTGTCCACGTTTGCCGATGCTCGACCCTGTTTGCCTTGACTCTGAGCTTAATAAATCAGATTGCATTTGAACCCGAACGCCTACTCTACTCTATCGTGACAGCACCCATCTCATGTGCATTTAATAATTTTTTACTTTTCAGTCTGTTTTGAATCTAATTTTTACATTTTATGAAAAGACAATATTTTTCACTTCCATCCTTCATTCCCAATTATATTTAATTTATAAATTAGTAAGACACAAATTAAATAGTAATTATCATGATTGCTGTGGTTAGAATTTAGTAAAATGTGCTTGGAAAAAGATTTAATAAGAATATTTACTTGAATTATAATTATATACACACTGTATATGGATTTTGCAAATTACATAGCACCTTTGAAAATAAATAAATTAAAGGTGTCAGATGCCAGCACACACTCTAGTCTGGTCAAGAAATGCCTGCTCAGAATATCAGAATATCTGATAGACATGTTTACGTTTTTAACTGTCATTTATTTTAACAGTCCATTACTTATTATTATATAAATAAGTTATTATTGTATACTACCGCATTGTTTCTAGGCAGCTAATAAAACCACTGCATACTGATTCAGTCTGTTAGATAAGAGCTTGCCAGATTGAGCTAGATTCAGTTTTGAATGTCTCTGTTGCCTACACAACTTAAATGACTACTTTCAGCTCTGTGTTTGTTAGGACAAAAATATGTGATTTGGCAGTTTGCCTTAGGGTCATGGTGAGAGATATTTTTATTAACTCTCAAATTCTTTATTGTGTTTACACAGCATACGTATACTTCATCTGGCTAACATATTTAAACCTAATCAATAGTCAATTGCCAATTCAGTAACTAATGGCCACAATATCTAAAGCATTTAAAAACATGGCAGCAGATTATTTATTTATTTGGGAGTGTAACTCTGTCAGATGAGTAAAGTGTTTTGACATTGACATGTCCCACTAGAGGGCAGCAAACTGTACTGTAAAGTTGAACTGTAAACCGTATGAGTGTTTATCCTTTGGGTCACACAGTAATTTTATTTTTTATTTTTTTTCATTCATTTATCAACCATTAAATAAAAATCATGGTAACACTTTACAAAAAGGTTTGTCCCATAAGCTCATTCTTAGGCATTACCTAAGAATGAGCAATCCTGTTTTTTTAGTATTGTGTTAGTCATTGTCAGTTCATTTTAGCTCAGGGAGCTATATATTAGATCTATGAGCTATATATTAAATATATTAACAGACACAACATTGTATTTATAATAGTTTAAACTAAGGTTTATAAATAATTTAGTAAGATCTATAAATACTAACATAAGCCCACTGTTTAAAAGGCCACATGTTTGAGATATCACGCATGTCCTTAGCACAGGTCACACGAAAGAAAAATAGAAAGATATACAATAAATACTGTTAAATATATTAAAGCTATATGCAATTTATTCAATTTACATTAAAATTTCTGTTAAGGGGGTTCACACAAAAAAACGGGATTTGTGTAATATACATTAGTACTGGGGTTTGATTAAATCACTAACTCCAAAGCAAAGTTCAGTTCTACTGTGTTCTGCACACAGAGCTCATGTTGAGTAAGGGCCTCTGTTGGCCCCTTGTGTCCCTTGAGATAATAGTTGTAATATTATCTTACTTTGTTGTTTGACTCTTGCAACAACATATTAATAATACCATGCAATACATTGTGATATCACTTCATGAACCTGCTACATGGTATTCATTTCACTGGCTGTGGCATCCTATGACCTGTACCTGCAGTTTTTGCAAAGAAACCCACAGCAGATAGCAGCATGCTTACTGCAGACACTGGGTATTGATGTTGATACAGGCACCATCACTTTAATGTACTGTTCAACGTTTAGATTTTGGTATCAGTTGCGTATTTTCATGTACCAGGTCAATGTGTGTGAGTCTGTATAAATGTATTGCATGTGCATGCCACCATTTCAAAGGTCTCTCACTTGACAGCGAGCGTGGTGGACTCAGGGTCAAGTGATTTGCCCCCAGGTCAATTGACTGCAGCTCTTCTACCTTCCAGCCATTAGCTGGAGTCCCCTGGCAGCAGGACCCTGCACTTTGATGAGATTTAACTGGACTCATTCTTAATGTGATATGAAGACCCTAAAATTTGTTTGTTATGAAAGCTTATTTTCTGAAGTCAATTTATTAGCACACTAAGCAGGCTGTTTTTAGGCCTGTCTATTGAAGACTGAGTCTGCTGTTCTCCTGTATGGATTTTCTCTTATGTTGTGTTTTTCTCTGTAGACAAGGGTCGGGGTCTTAATACACAGGGAATACATTTATAATGATATTAAAAGCAGTGTTTGTAGCCTTGCGTGACAAAAGTATGATTTAGTATTTTATACATATAAAATAAACATATATATATATATATATATATTGTACGTGTGTGTGTGTGTGTGTGTGTGTGTGTGTGTGTGTGTGTGTGTGTGTGTGAATACTTACAATATCCAAAATACAAAATAATGTACATTTTGTATTTTTATTGAAATCAGTAATTTGCTGCCTGCTTCATAATGTGTTGAAGATCATTGCTTTACACACACAGAATAACATTTGCACAAACACAAAGATACATACAAACATGAACTGCACATAAACATGTTATCAGTACATAAATCAGAATGTTTCAACAAAAGCTAAAGTTTTGGTGGTATATAAGACACTTTGGCTAAATATGTACTGTAACAGCAGACTTATTGTATGCAAGCTTTCTTAAAGTCTTTTTAACCTGCACTTTACTAAATAACAACATATATTACTCTAACAAATGTGTGCGGCCTTCTTTCTTTTTCAAACCACAAAGAAGTATGTTTTTCTATCCAAAACCAGTTACTTTCCTTGTATGGAACACACACACACACACACACACATTTGAACTCCATAGTAGAACATATCTAAAATGAAATCAAAGTGCATAAATTTAGACATTAAAATAGGTAATGAGAATAAAAAATTAAGTCTATGTAATATTACTGTATATGGAATAAATATAAGGTTTACAGAACTTCTTTGAGAAAGTTTTTAACAAAGCTTGTTCAATGAACGATAAACAATTGTTGCACACTTTACAGGCAGCAGACAATTAAGGTCACAGTTCAGTAACTTGGGACATTAAAGAAATCTTTTACCGACTGAAAAGCACCAGAAGATGACCAGGGTCCCTGCTTATCTACAGGGACATGACATGCTGCTACAGGTGGCTTAAGGACTGCAGAACTGCCAAAGCAATAAACGGCAATGCCTGTAAAGTAAGAAGCCTGGGATAGTGCTACAGAGAGACAGGAAGGACAGCTCATCCTTGTAGGCCATGAAGATGAGATGCACATTCGTAGTAGTAGTTGTTCAGAATCCATTTCTGCTTGTGAAATGTCTATGATTTTTTTTTTTTAGTTTACATTTCAGTCATTGAATCTATGTTAATATAAATACTAGGGCCGGGACTTAAATGCGTTAATTTAGATTAATTAATTACACAAAAATAAAGTTTTAAATGTTTTTTAACACCTTTTAAACACACTTATTTTTGCACCGCGGAACGTTTCTCACTGGATGTGTTTCGGACCTTTGGAGACAGGGAAAACATGTCAGATCGCTCTTGTGATTGGTCATTTTCAACACATACCGCTTATCATGGCTTTGATGGTTTGAGGTCTGGCCCAGGGAGTAATTCCATGTAGAACCGCAACTGGATAAGAGCATGGTTGTATGCAAGCTATGCAACAAGGAATTTGCATATCACCGCATCGAGCCTCAAGTATTGCCTCAAAGCTAAACATATAGCAGCTACTGTTGTTCTCAGGTCAGTATATTTACATGCGATTAATTAGTTGCAAAGCCCAATTAATTCGATTTTTTTTTTTAATTCAAGTAATAAATACAAATATTTGCTGATGTTAGTTAAAAGGTTAGTTCACCCAAAAATGAAAATTCTGTCTTCAATTACTCCGCCATGTTGTTCCAAACACATGAGACCTTTGTTTATCTTCGGAACAAAAATTAAGATATTTTTGATGATATCAGAGAGCCATCTGTCCATAGCCAGCAATACAACTGAAATAATCTCAAATCCAGAAACGTGTCAAAAACACTGGTAAAACAGTCCATGTGACATTAGTGGCTCAACTTAAGTTTTGCAATGCTAGGAGAATCCTTTTTTTGCGCAATAAAAACTAAACTAACATAATTTATTTAACTCTATCATTCTTCTCCCGTGACTTACTTTCTAAAATGGCGGAAAATATCACAACATAAGCTTTCCTCTAGATGCAAACAGCCGCAGATTACGTGCATGCTTTCACCCAAATGTAAACAAGGCTGATTACATCAAATATGTAAAAGCTTGCGTATATGGTGCGTTGAGCATGGCGGAAGAAGTAAGTCATGGGAGAAGATTAAATTATGTTATTTTTATTTTATTTGTGCAAAAAGTATTCTCGTAGCATCGCAAAAGTAAGGTCAAGCCACTGATGTAACATAGACTGTCTCTCTGATATGATCAAAAATATCTTAATTTGTGTTCAGAAGATAAACCAAGTTCTTATGGGTTTGAAATGACACAAGGGTGAGTAATTAATGACAAAATTTTCATTTTTGGATGAACTAACTATTTAAATGTGAGAGGACATTAAGCTAAATTCATTTAAAAATATAATTTATGCCTGTAACAGCAGTTACATTTCCAATGCAGTGGTAGTGCTTCTTGCCTTAGCCAACAATTACAATTATGTGATTAGATGCAAGTGCTGCAGTGTTTTTTTAGCTTGTGATCTTAATATGCATTATGACATTGTCACTGTGTTGGCATGTGCATCTCTGGGGGGCCTGGCAGCAGCAGGGTTTGTTCAGCTTGAAAGACGAATGTCATTCCGGGCCATCAACAGGACACAAGGTCCTCCTTCTGACCACTGACCACATCACTTCTGAAAAACGATCAGATTTCTCTCATGTTGCACTTTCCAGTTCAGAAGCTGAACTAAAAGAAAGCAGCCAAGCATGCTCTTTTACAGCCATATCCAAGTAAATTTGCTGCGAGATTAAAGTTTCAGTCTCTGAAAAAAAAAAAGAAAAGCTATTACACGGCTCTTCTTTTGTTGGTAATATCAATGCGACATGCTCGCTGTAGGCTTTTAAGTTCCTGGTGTGGCAGAGAAATCCTTTTAAATGCAGATATGTAATTAATTCTTCGTGTTTAGGGAATTAAACATATCTTAGAATGCAGAGGCCGGTGTATAAGCGCAGTAATTTTATTATGTGGCAGATAAAAGAATGCCATTGACCCCCACCTCTCTGCTACGCTGTATGCTAGCGCCATCACAAAACACTCTGCGCCACTACAAATTCATTTCAGACAGCGAAAATGCAAAGTCCATCCTATGATAATAGAGAACAATCACAATCAGGGCCGCTTATTCTCCAGGGTACAGTCTGCAGTCAGCATAATGCGCCCAGGCGGGTGCAGTGAACATAAAGCGGTTTTCAGAAACAAAGAGAAGGAGCAAGAGTGCATGCCAACACTTATACATCACAGACATATTATTAACCTTCACACTGCAAGGTGCTCAGAGAGAAACATTCTACAGAGAGAGCATTTCTGCCCTGTTGAGAACAGCTGTGTAATTCACTTGAGCAATATTCCACCTGAGCTAAATTGAACGCTGAAGAAGAATGCCGTTGTGATAGTTGTAGCATGTCTTATGCAGATGTAGCTGAAGCTCAGTGTCTTTTTTTAATTAAAATTAAAAAAAAATGAAAGGGTGAAGGTTTTCCCCTCATTTGCTAGCTCTGGCTAATGTCTTGTAATTGACTCTGCAATTTTCTAATTGTGATTGCCATTTTAATTTTACTCTTGACTGTGCAACTAACAGTGTATAATAATTAAAATGGATTGCATACGGTTTACCTGTATGATTCAGCTAGGCTTGAACTTAAACCATAATTTAACTATTAGGAATCTAAGAAGCTGTGATAATTTTTCACAGAGTCAGAAATCTTTAGATGAACAGTAGTGACAGGTAGTCAAAAAGGATTTTCATTTAAACTGTATAAGGGAATATTTCTTAATTTTTCAAAATTCTTTAATGATTAATTAAGTCATTATTAGTCAAATTATGACTAATTTAGTACTTCTAAATATTAAGTGAATTTTTAGAAGTACAAATATTCTGTGTAGTCTCTCAGATTATTGTGTGATTATCATGATTACATAATAATTATGAAATAATTAGCAAAATGCTATTTAAAGTATTTCACACTGCAAGACTATATATGTAGCAAAAAATGAGCTATGCTGGCTATTTTAAAACTATGCTGTATCATAATTTCATCATAGTTTTTGGATAGATGTTTTAATTATTATTATTATTATTTATTTATTTTTTTTTTTAAACATCTGGCTATATACACTACATCTTTATATTTTGTTGTGTTTTCCTCAGTGGCGAATACCTTTTTTCCTTGGATTCCCTCGGGATGTGTGCCTCTATAATGAAAAAGGTTCCTGCTCAGATTTTTAAGTGTATGTTCCAAGTGGGGCAGACACTTTCTAATTTAGAGGAAATTTGGTAAAATGGCTAGATTTTTTTTTTTTTTTTTTTTGTCACTCAGCCTGAAGTGTCTTGTTGCCTTTTGTTTTCCACTCTCAAGTGCAGACAAATGTTGGTCGTTTCCAACCCAAATGTAGAAATTAGCTGATAGACATCAAGGCAGATAACTGAGACCTGCAGCATTAGAACGGGAAAGGACATTAATCTTTCCAAAATTAAAATCTGTGCTGCTGCATTTAGGATTGAGGCCACCACCATACGCCAGCCACCCGACCGCCAGTTTTGATAAAACTGTTTAAGGAGAGTGGAGATTTAGATAAATTGCCCATGGTGCTACTATAAGTGCAGTTGAACAGAGGAGGGGTCCCTGTTAACCACAAACACATGGATATGAGCAGGCTGTTTACAGCGACCCCAGTGAGGCCGTCAAGACCACCAAACAGATAACCTGCTGTTATTGATGTCAGGCAGCCAAAAGCCAATGCTATCTGCATGTGTTGCATACAATATGGTGTTTGTGAATGATGGGGTCGGTGTATGTTTGTGCTTTGGAAGTGCATGGGGGATTCTTGGCTTTCTTGTTGGAGGTCAGCACTACTGGTATATGTTCCGGCACAGCCATGCATTGCTTCAGTTGCTTAGGGCTTTGGAGAACACAAAGTATTCCTTGCTTTAAATGATCCCTAAGAGCCCAGAACGCCAGCAGCGAGATCACAAGGGGATGGCCTGCTTCACGCTCCAGAAAATGCTCAAAGGGTGTATATGTCAGTGTTGCCAGCAATCGGTTTATTTGGAATTAGAGATCTCCAGCCCAGTCTCATATAAAAACGTACCCTGACTACATTGGTCCAAAGTGCAAAACGTAGTGGGGTTACAATAACGGCCCTTGAATTGTATGACTGTTACATTTTTTGTCACGGTTTGAATTGTATGACTGTTACGTTTTTGTCACGGTTTGAATTGTATGACTGTTACGTTTTTTGTCACGGTTTGAATTGTATGACTGTTACATTTTTTTAGAGGTGTAAAATACAAGGTTTTAATCGCTGAAATTCTCCCGCTCCGTAAACGCGTTCACATCTTATTCAAAAGAAA
>JAUMHR010000064.1:1693297-1713362 GCA_032361145.1 Enteromius fasciolatus
CATGCATATGTGTAACTCAGTGCAGCTTAAACCACAGGACAAACCACATTAGTAGAATTATAAACTACTCCAAACAGCACCAACATGGCAAAAAGTTAGAAGTTAGAAGTCACTGACATTAATGCGGCTGTATTGGCCCGTGTACAGTATGGTGGTGGCGTCATATACTCATCTAGGATCAGTGATCCGTAGCATTTGTATTTACGATTTGTGCTTAAGCGTCAGAAATGCTTGGGAAAATGTAACGTTAGCTTGTGTGGACGCTACTGATCAATAAAAGAGCTTCGCAACTGAAAAGCTATTTGATTCGGAAAACACTTCCAACACGCTACTGAGAAATGTAGTTAAACTAGTAGCATCACTACTTGTAGCGATGATACTGCCCATCACTGTATAGCTTTAACCATTCTAGACTATGCAGCATGGAAATTCATACAGTGTGTATTTTCAGGTTCGACTCGAAAGGTTGGAACTTTCAAATTGGAAGCTTCACTGTAGCATTACAGTTTCTTTTCATCTCATTTTCTGAGCATCAAATGCTTTTGTAATCCTATATCTGACCAAAATATATTAATTATGCATTTCCCAGTTTGCACTTTGGATGGACCAAAGTATAAGTGTCCTTGTCTAAAAACACCCAATTATCAAAATATCCTTGCTTATATAGGCAGAAAAATACATGGATGCTTCGTCTGTCTGCTGCCATGTAATCATAATCTCTCCAACAGACCTGCATGAAATTGACATTTAGGAATAACTGGACAAGTGGAAAATAATACAATTCTGCAAGGTATATTTCAGGTTTACAGGCAGTATTTGTGGCCAGTGTTACGATGGGTGGGTTACGATGCCGATGGCAAAAACGGCAGATTTTGGTGGTGAGATAGAACCACCAAGTCAGCTGAGTGGCTTATCTCCAATGGCCAGCTCTGGTCTGGGACCTGTCTGCTAGCCCTCCACACCTGTCCCGCAGCCCACCATTGACCGGCTCCCCTCTCCTCCAATAAGCAAGCAATTACTGACCAAAACAACTGTCAGGGACTATGATCAAATAATTTAGCCAGAGTGAGAGGACCTTAATACAGGTCAATTTCACTCTGTTAGGCATGGTAGCTGAGTAAACCGAGGGACAGCATTTCCAGCCTGTCAGGGGAATGCTATTGCCGCTGTCGAATTTAAAGGTTACGATCTGCGGTCCTGAAATATTCTATTCCACACTATGGCTGGAAATTTCATCAGAATCAAAAGCCACTGCACCAGATGTTCATTATGTGGTTTTGTACAGTGTATATAAATTTCTAACAAGGGTAAATATAAAGTTACATTTTAAATATTTAAAATACATTTACTATAGCAGTCAAAGACAACTAGGAAGTTTTAGGTCTTCTTCGTTTTTGTTTTTTATTGTATTGCTCTCATTGTCTCTCTTTAGCTTTAATAAAAGCAAAACCTTTATGACATTGTTTTAAGTCAAGCTCAAAATTGAACAATGACCCAGAGAAAATGCAGGATATTATATTATTTCTTCTTTATTTCAGAGTCAGTATTTTTGTTATTTTACATTTTTTCACATTTGTAAATCTTTGCTTATGAAATTATTTCAACATCTTCTCTGACTTTTAGATTCTAAAACTCTTATTTTCACCCTCTAAATAACTGCCAAGCTGTTTATGATGGCCATCAAATTTCCTTATTTCTGCAGGTGTTGTGAGTGAGGAGGACAAACATAACCTTTGTCCAGATTCAACTAATCTTGCTCAGCCTTCTCCAAAGTACAATCTCAGCTGCCATCTAACCTTGGTCCAGACTATTATCAGATCTGGATCTAATTGAACCTTCATGGAATAAACCTTGTCCAGTCACAGGGCACAGAAATCTTGATATACTCCACAAGAGTCGTCCATGACATGGGGTCTCCAGCTGCTAACTTTATATCTTTACAGCTTACCACTTTCTTTGTGGTCTTGTGTGCGCTATACCAAACACTGTAAAATGTTGTTTTGTGGTAGAAGGTACCAAACCAATTTATAGGTTTGAAAAAAAGAAGAAATAAAAAAAATAGTAAAATAGTAAAAATAGTAAACAATTTTGTAAGCTCTTGTTGATGGCTTTATCCTCCTCTTCCTCCTAGTGATTTCTCTTTAAATAGAAAAGACAAGGCCTGGAGCCTTTTGCAAGCTTATTATGGTAATAATTAGGAGACTGATTTTATCTCAGCCTGTACAATCACAGTGAGAGGCAATGGCTAAATAAACAGCCAAAGTCCTTGTGTCCCCAAGGGCTGTTCAGTGTAATTAAAATCAATAGGTTCTTCCTCCCAGGGCCTCTTTAACCCAGCCAGCTAAGCCAAGGTTCTTTTATTGTTAAGCAGTTCTCATTCAGTTCTTCCACCATGACATAGAGCTTCCATTACGTTAAATTGATGTATTAAGACTTAAAAGTGAGAATGTTGTTGCAGATCTATGGTAGGCAACCATGGGATAAGTGAGATGGCATTATCAACAATCAGTGTCCAGTTACCTTTGCAAAAATGGACAAGGTTTGGTGACCTTGACTGGGAATCCCCACTCATTCAAGGATTTGCTACATCTTATTATTATTTGGCTCCAGCTACAATTCTGCAAAACTCTGAAAATAAACCTACCCATAAAATTCACTGCAAATTGAAACTTGTGGAAGTAAACATCCTGTTATTATCCTGTGAGTGTAAAGACACTTAATATTAAGTATTATCATGGATGAGACTGACAATATCAGATGAGAATAAAATTTGTATTTAATTGTGCTGAAAGACACTATTGACTTCTATTGAGCTGCTTTATAGGTGAATTCATTTATTCATTTTGCATTTTGCAATTTTGCACTGCATTTGACTTGAGATGAATAACAAATCTGTTGGCTTAATGTTGTCTTAATAATGAATACATTTGACACAGTATTAAATTGAACCGAACCAACAAGGAAATGATTGAAGCTTGTCCTGCTACAGCAGCTGCCTTAAAACATCTGTATAGTTCAAAGCTTTATAAAAATCCAGGTGACAATCAATTAGATTACAGGGATGTTTTTTTTTTTTTTCAATTAATAAAGACCCATTTTCATGTAGTTTCTTGCACAATGCAATGTTAACATCATTTAATGTCTTCTACCATTTTGATTTCTTAGCTAATATTTTTTAACATTTGCAGTCACTGTCATAAAATACACTATAAGCAACATAGGTTTTGTTTTACAGAATGCCCACAGGCACAGCCCACTGGCTATTAACAAGAATGCCTATTATTATTTCATTATTTCAGCAAGTCTTCAAAGTAATGTATAGTTTAAAATGTCATATATATATATATATATATAAACATAAACATAATTACATTTTTTTGTTGTTTTTTGTTTAAATTTTTGTATGTGATGATGATCTTTTCACATTAGCTACTGTACAACTGAGTCCCTTAAATAAAGGTCCTTCTCCAAAAGGTTTTGAGCCATACACATTGGTTACATGGGTTTTGTGAGCAGCACATTTCATCAAATGTCTTTAGACGATCATTTGCCATCAGTTAGCAGAAACGCTAGTGAGCGATTTTGGTGAAACGATTTCCTGCTTGACAAATGAGACATCATCAGTTGTATGAAGCTCAATGCGAGCCGTCCTTCCTGTTCCTGCTATGCACATCAGTCCGCTGATGCAGTTGTTGCACAGATGACAACATGGCACCCGAGCAGTGCCAGATCCCCTAATAGCCCTCTGCCTGACAGAGTCTGTCGTGATGAATCGCACAGCTCTTCCCCGACTTTTCAGACTTAATTTTCTGAAGATTGCTTGCCCATTCAAGAGGAGAGGGACCTGATTCGCACTCCTGTCCAGGAGCCTGGGGCCCTGATGAGATGTCACTATTGTTCAGCAGAGCCTTTGGCATAGAGGCTTAACTACAAGTGGCTGCTTTTAAGATATTGGCCCGAATTACTTGACTGGTAAAGCTAAATAGCAATTAGACAGTTTGCCCACCAAACGGAAATTAGAAATTTGCCAGTGGTCTTAAGATGGGACTGAGTTTTACTGCCTGCACAAATACTTTCAGGCCACCTATACAGGAGCTATTGCCACCAAATGGCTTCATAGCTCTTTGTAACATGCTTTCCAAATGGTATTTCTTTCTCTCAAATCTACGCCTGAGCAGCTGAAATTTCTTTTGTTAAATTTTCTCGTGGAGCATGTTTTCTGCCTATATTGGATTGCACTGATCAACTTGCCAGGTTGTGTGTCACAATGCATGTCATAGATTGTCAATCAAACATTAGGTTATGATAGCCTCTCATCTAGTTTGCACCTTCTATATTACAGCATTCATGATTTTCTGAAAACATGAGATTCTCATTTGAGGCTGAGGTAATATTTGATAAAAAGATGCAATAGGGCAAGAGCAGTTTAGCAAATCTCAATGGATTAGAAACAAAGCATCCTGTTACTCAACAATATTTGATGGATCAATTTTGGAATAAATATTTGAATAAATATTATTTTGTCCATATTTTTTGCTTATCTTTTTACAGATTGTTGGGTTCAGTATCCATATTTTGGCTTCAATGTTTTTCATCCAGGTTAAAATTAATACTATGTGCAAAGCAAATTGTATTTATATGTATTATAAATGTTAAAATGTTAAAATAGGATTTTCTGCTACTACGTATTGCAAATAGTGGCAATTACTTTGTCTGCACCTCAGTATTGAAGTACATAATAAAACATTATGCAATAATTTACTGAGTGTAAATTTTTATTTTAATTATTAAATAGCCTATAAAACATAATTTTTGCCAAATTTTTGTAACGGGTAGCTTTAGGGGTGGGTTAGTGTGGTCATTCATACAAATTAAACCTAGTAAAATATGTTTTAATCACTATGAGATTGGTATAAAAACAGACATATATAATTTCATGACTAGAGATGCTATCCGGCACTGTCATTATTTTTACACCCATACCATGATAAGGTACTTGCACAAACGACCTAAAATCGTTTTTTGTTGGAGGACAGGCTCAACAACACAACCGCAAAATGTCGTCTGATTATTGTTATCAATAAAATACCAGAAAGTCTATACTGCACACCCCTAGAATTTTATATTTAATTATTTGCTGTTTAGTGATTGTATGTATATAATTCACTATTCATTGTGAAATATGATTTTAACTTGGAATTGGGATTTTTCAAGGATAACAGACAAAAATACTAATCATGTTTATGATAATTATAATTTATTTATTTATTTTTAAATGGGGTTGGAGGGGGATGGGGTGATTAGGGGGTCCCCCCAAAGAGCTTTGTCACAATTCGAACACTGCTGAAAATGAATACTAATGGTAATGTGGCCACAAGGTCACATTTGTTTCTTTGAATTTTTATTTCATGTTAATCTCAGGGAAAAGCATCACTGCAAATGGCTTTGGTTGAAAAAATAAATGGGTGACACAAGTTCAATACTATAGCACAAACAGCCATCAGATTCTCTGTTTCTGTTTTCATAGTGAAGGTAGAGTGAAATGCAGTTGGAGAATGAATCAGATGGACAGAATGAAATCCTGCCGTGAAAGACTAACAGATCTGTTCCTGAGAGCTCTAATCCACTTGTACTCACTTATCTTGTGTGACAATGAGGCTTCCTCTCAGACTACAGAACTTTCCAGTTGTACTTTGTCTTCCTAAAGCAAATTTGTCTTGTCTAAGTGTCTTATACCTCCAAGACAAACAGTTTACCTCTGGCAGATACAGATTTTGTCAGTGGTTGAATGTTGACTGTCAGCTAATCTCCTCTTGCTGTTAAAAGAAAACAGTCTTCCCCGACAGATTTTTGCATGTCTGTCCTCAAATGCAGGAGACTCCATAAGTGATGACTACAACAGATAAAATAAAAATCAAAGCCCTCAAGCATCAAATGACATTTCTGCACTAATAACCTGCAGCTGTGATCCTAAAGACCTATCTGTACCTGATTTAACCCATGGATTTTGTTTTGTTGGTATAAATTACATGGATTCTGAGGTTTACTCAGCATTATTAAGTAATATTTAGGCTTGAGTAAAAACTGTTAATTTAGACATTTCTCTTTTTTAGATCACCTAATTTTCACGGCCAGTGTTCAGAGCATGGGTGGCGAACTCCAGTCCTGTGGAGCTCCAACCCTAATAAAAATTCACCTGCCTGTAGCCTCCTAGTTCAGACCTTGATAAGCTTGTTCAGGTGTGTTTGATAGGGCTGAAGCAAAAGTCTGCAGTGCTGTGCCCCTCCAGGACCTACGTTCAATAGGTGTTTTGAAAGCTATGATCTTGATACGTTTTACAATTTACAATTTATGCTGTATTGTGGAAAAGATTTTTCACATGGTCTAAGTTAAATGCCAGTGCTGGGCATCTTAAAAGAAAGGATAGTGGTTAGAAAGTGACAGGGAGAACACAGCCATGGCAGTCACTTGCATGCTTTGACAAAGTACAGCCATTATGCTAACGTGACAGTATTTCTCTGAGGGCAATTTCTAAAAAATTATTTAAACAATGTAACGAGTAAAATGTCACCACTTGCTAATTATGTTTATGCTAATTGTTAATTAGGCTCTCAATGAGCATTGTCTTAATTAACAATGGCTGTGAAAATATGTGCAGGGCAGTAGAACCATAAATGAATCCAGTAATTACCAGCCTCCAGTGATTAACACAGATATACTGAGATTTTACTGCTACTGTTAGAATTACATTTTATTTCATTTCTGATAATAATTTGCCTGTCTGCTTAATAGCTAGGGTTTGTAGAACAGAAGTTTTTAGCAAGCATTTTGATTGCAAAGATAATATAATCAACTCGATTTTTTTGTTTGTTTCATTCTGTATGTTTCACATGAATAACACATAATATTCCGCTCATCCAGTGGAGTGAAATTAATTCATGCTTTAATGCATTATGATGATACAGATGCTGATTTTAGACAAAATGTTGTATTTTGAGCTAGTGGACAACAGTCTAGTTCGTTGTCATTAATAGCATATTTGCATAAACATAAGTGGTTGCCAACAATTTATTTTAGCTGAAAGCTAAGTTGAAAGCAAATTTGTTAATTTTAATTTTGCTAAAATAAACTGATTGCAACCAAGTATCTTTAAAAACATTAAGTACATTTAATCAATATTTTTTTTGGTTTGGTTTTTTTTCAGTGTTTGTAGATATTACAATCACCAATGTCATCTTTTTTTTTTTTTTTTTTGCTTTCATGATCCCCATTGCCAGTTCTTCTGCAACGCTTAATAAACTCAAATTAGTTGTTAACCATTAGCTACTATTGACTTGAGCCCTTGTAAAAGTTCAGAGTATTACACAATTGCTCCAGAGTGGGACATCTTGTCTTAATTATCTGTACTGAGGCCATGGATAGAGCTATTCAGAAGCTTGATTGAATTTGACATGAAAAGAGCATTTGTGAATGATTACAACACTGCAATACTAATGACATTTCAAAACTATTGATTTTCATACTCTGGATTTAACAGCCCATCCTCTGTGTTGTACAGTACCAAGGAATCCATTATTTAGTTATGTATTCTTGTACTCACATTTTATTTACTAGTCTCCCCTTGCACCATAAGTTATACATCTGTTTCACTAGTTCTAAAGTAAACTGCACTTCAAATGTCATTTTGCTGACAACAGTAAATCTGTGCTTTACAGGTTGTAACACTGTAGCCAAATAAAAGGGGATTAATGGTAGTTGAAGCTGGCAGGGACAATAAAAGAGGAAACCAATTATTTGAAAGCAGCACAGCTGCAAAGACAACTTATTTTTGTTGGCTGTTTTTTCTATTGCAATAGTACAGATTCTATTCACTAAATTCTAGTCACTTGCAGTCCAGGCCTCCCTTAAGCCCCGGCCCAGGACAGAATGTCCAGTTGTGTGATTCTGTACTCTGAAACTTTGTGATTAAATGAATATTGACTGACTGATCAAGTGATCAAGAGAAGCCACAGAATGCTGTCTTTTCACCTCTGTTTGGTGTATGTGTATGCTGTATTTACAGCCAGCACTCTGTGTGTTAATTTAGCTTATAGGATTCCTAGTTTCAATGCATTTAAACAGCTTTTGTCTGCTGTGATGCACAATTTAGAGCTCCATCTGCAAGTGCAGCAGGAGATACCAGACCACCCTGCATAAATCCCCCCAAACAGTCTTTCACCAAGTAGAGAAATAAGACGCCTGCAAAGGTAAGAAAAATTCAGATGGTCATCAATATGTCCCCTTGCCTCACTCGCCAGGGAATGTTTATCAGTGAGTCAAACGGCTGTATTGCTTATTGACTGAGGCACTATAACCTCAATGTGACACAATAGCAGAGGCCTCTAACCTGAAACGATTGCCCACAGCATACATTTTTCTCATGGCTTTAAAGTGTTCTTTATTTATAGTTCCTGATTTTTGTTTTGTTTTGTTTTTTGTGTCCTTTTTTGGCCTCCAAGTAGAAGAATCAATTGTTTAAAAAGAAAAAAAGAAGAAGAATGAACCATATTATTTAGGCTAGAGGAAATTTATAATTGCCTAATGTAAATGAAGCACATTTTCGAAAAATGATGACTTTTTGCAGTGTGACATTATTTTTGTCACAATTAATCAAATATTTCCCAAATTCCAATTACCTTAACCATAACTGCAAACAGTTCCATTTCATAATATATAAACATGTCTGAACAATTAAAATAATTTTAAATAATAATGATTGATAATAATAAATGTTTCTTGAGCACCAAATCAGCATATGAGAAAGACAAGTGACACTAAGGCCTGGAGTAATAGCTCTTAAAAAGTCGGCTTTGTTGAATTATTATTTTTTTTTAATTGCAATATTTTGCCATTCTACTATATGTAAACATATGCAGCCTCGTTGAGCATGAAAGACTTATTAAAAACATTTAAAATAAATCTTACAGACCCCAAACTTCTCAACAGTAGCTTACTTTTTATCTTGTTTTGGTGTGAAAAAATTAGTCTAATCTTTTTGTTCGTTAAAATATAGGTCAAATTATTTGTATTGATCCAGGTAAAATATAATTCCAGTACTCTGATGAATAAAATGCTAAAGTTTTCAGTTTTTCTCTTCTATGCATTCTGACGGCGTTATTGTTGCAAGATTAAAGAGCAGCGCGCCCCCCTCTGGTCAGATTTAATATAGCAGCGGCTTCTTGCTACTTGCAGATGTGTCTGTGTGTCCTATGTTAATTATCATTACGATTTTAGAGGGAAAATGTGCAGAAATTACCCCCCCCCCCCCCTTAATATATCATTAGGTCATGGAAACAGCTTATAAAATTAGATTACGCAATCATAATCATGAACAAGACCCGGTCTGTAATGTAGATGAAAATAATTATTATGAGTGTAAACAAAACATCCCTCTGCTTAAACATGAATGCACCATAATTTATTAGAGATTAGGTATTAAACCTCAATTGTTATTTTCTCATTCTCTCCTCATTTCTTCTTTTGTTTCCCCTCTTTCCCTTCACTGTTTGAAACTGTCAGGTGTATATTTGTCCGTTCACAAACGCTGGGCTCTAAGATTGGAATTCTCCTTTCTCATTACCAGTCTTAATAGACCCCCTCGACCTCATCCCACACTGAGATATTATCTGATCCATAGAATTAATTAATTATAGCCCAAATATTATAGATTATTAAAAATAGCATAAGTAATAGTGTAATATCTCAAGCTGTCGAGTTTAATAGTCAACATTGTCTTGGCACCTCTTATCAGTGGGAGACACCCGGTAAGAATATTGATTTCTAGTCGTTTTAACCATCATCTGCTGTTGTGATGGAGAATTGTCAGGCTTTTACTGCTCTGTGCTCATTTAAAATCATTAGATTGCTTCTGACGCTTTGACTAAAGCTGTCTTTCAGAGCACTAGAGAACACCACAATATTTTATATTGTGTAAAATGACTTGCAGTTGTGCTGTCCCAGCAGGAACAAAAGGTGTATTATAATTATTCATTTATTTTAAGATGACTATTTAGAGCTGAAAAAAAAAAACGAAATTTTGTGTCCCAAATATCACTGATCTACCCTAACTTCCTTGAATCTGCCGGAAAGAGACAGATCATATTTGCATTAAATGATTATAGATTTGTCAACTTCACACGTATTATTCTTGTCAGTTTTAGCTTTTGATGTTATTTTATACATTTAACACAATAGAGACCTGTGAATTTTGAATTATTGTTTGGTCAAATTATCTGGAATAGGTAACTGTTTTGTACTAGCGTGACAGAAAGGGTGTGCTCAGGTACAATGGTTTGGGACGCTGTTGTAGGGGTGCCTTGGTAATTAAACTGTCAATAATGAATATGCTATTGTCAATGATTTTCTCATATGATCTAGGCTGAAATAATAAGGATGATGGTTCAATCTGTTTCTTGTGTGTAGACTTGGGGGTCTGTGAATAGGACAATTGTGACAACATGCAAATTATTTTACATAATATGATTAAATTGACATAATCATTCAGTGGTCTACTGGGAGAATTTTCTAATAACAGCAATTCCCCAATCAGCTAGCAAAACAGCCCAGCTGACTCAACACTCAAAAGTGTTTTCATGGATAAACATACGTGAGGTTCACATTTGAACCATAATCAAGGTGCAAATTTTGAAAAAGGTTTTGTGCTGTAAAATGTACTTTATTTAATCAGCTTGCTAAAAGTAGGATGATAGTCTGTGCAGACGTGTGCAAATTTAGGCTACAAAACTGAGAAACACTCATGGGAAAACCTATTATAATGGCCCCTCCATAGATCAGATTAAAAGTTGAATGTCGTGGCCCATGATGCTGCTGCCTCTTTGCAGGAGCTTATATCGTGATTCCCATGGGTCCGGTCTTGATGGGATAATCATGTTCATCCTTACAGCTGATTGTTTTATCCATTTTTGTGCAACTTTTAATTTCTTGCTTATAAAGGATCATTGCCTTCAGTAATTGCAAAGAACTGACCTTGTTCATGTTGCCCATCTGAACCAAACAAAAGAAAATGTAATTTTGTCACACTTCTGTGGTGCTTTTTCATCGGAAATACTCCATTAGACTTTGCTCTCATGGCTGTATCAGTTTTTCAAAAATGCTTTTTGGCCACTTGTTTGTTGTAAAATAATAAATAATAATTTTGATGTCAGTTTTATTTTCATTAGGGTGATAATTTGTGATATACATGTGTGTATATATCCAGCCAATTAACAATTAAAAATAGCGTCTATGTGTTTTCTGTTTTGTCATGAAATGAAAAAGACTAACCACTTCAAGACATCACTGCTTTCAAGTGGCCCATTTTCTCATTAATTTCCCTGGAAACAATGATTATCGTAACCTTAACCCAGCGCGGGAGATGGGAGGGAGAAAGCAGGGAAAAATAAGCCTATTTAGTGTGTTTCCAGTCCAGTGCCCACGTTAGGTGTGAGTTGACAGCTGTGTATATCAGAGGCCACATCATCGCTCACTCTCCTGTGGTGCTTCTCATTCTCAGAAGGAGATAATAGGCTATTAGAGGCATGGGATTAATTTGTAGCCAATTACCACTCACAGTGGAATATGAATGCATAAATAAGCCACGGCTTGTGTCTAAGTTTTGAAGATGATCAGAGCTGTGTAAAGGGGAGGGTAGCCAGCTGGGCGCGCGCGCGTGTGTGTATGTGACATAAACGACGGGGTGTCCTAAGGGGACGGTTCAAACCCAAAAAGGACCTGAGCAGGGGGACATCAGCATCACCATCCAGAGACCGACTGGATCAACTCCTGACCAAAATCATCTTAAGTAGCACACTGCACTTATTTAATGCCTTTTACCAGTATGTGTCCTGTTGAATAACGGCAAAAGAGAACAGAAATCAGACGACTGTGCTGCTCTCTGGAGAGCTATGAACCGGGATAAAGTGCAGGTTGGCGACTCCATCGTACCTGCCGCTGCCGGCGTGATAGTGGTCGGAGCGCAGGACGGCATGGACGACAAGCGCCTCGCTGCCGGAGAACTGCCAGTGTTTAACTGCGCAGGAGGAAGAGACGCTTTACCGGCGGAGAGTCGAGAAACCTCACCGAGACACGAACCTTCACCCGCGGGCGCGCCTCCTACCGTCCACCGGACAACCTCGTTCTCGGTTCTGGACATTTTGGATCCCAATAAATTTACTAGTAAGAAGCAAACGCCTAACAGGACAGGTTGTGATTTCACGTTTGGTTCAGAAAACAGAAGCGATGACTCAAATCATATGATCGAGCACAAGTCGTATCAAGAGGACTATGACTGTAAAAAAACATCAGGGATTTTAAGTAAGTTACCATTGTTTTTCCCTTATTAATGTGTGTACGTTTAAAATTATTAACATGACGGCGCGAAACTACATCCAAATAACACGGACAAGCACTTTTTTAACATCAACACTGT
The DNA here is from genome assembly GCA_032361145.1 of Enteromius fasciolatus. Taxonomy (NCBI): domain Eukaryota; kingdom Metazoa; phylum Chordata; class Actinopteri; order Cypriniformes; family Cyprinidae; genus Enteromius; species Enteromius fasciolatus. The sequence continues at coordinate 1,705,764 of JAUMHR010000064.1, forward strand.
ATCCTTACATAGGTTCAAATTAGGCTATGTAATTGTGGGCACATACGGTTTTTTTTTTCAGTCTTCGATTAAAAATCTTAATGCAAAATGTACATGGATGTCAAAAGCAGTAAAAAGGTGTTGTGATTCGTTTTGAAAAAAAAGTTTTTTCACGATTGTAATTCACTTGACATAAAACTTTGATGTGTCAAATCAATTAATTAAATTACGAATAGCCTATGTATTTATAATTATTGAGGTCATAAAAATAAAAGTTGAATATTAACATGTTTAAAATAGTTTTTATAACGTAATTCCAGAACACCGCTTAAATGTCCATATTCAGACCAGTTTTGTTACTTAGGTGTTAATTATAAAAAAAAAAACTTTTATATCAAAATAATTTCTTTATTGTTAACAAATGCAACTAGACTTTAAAGCACATTTTATGCACCTGGAAGAATCATAAATATTGTCATTTTGTTACTAAAATCCTTGTAAATGGACATGTTAATTAGATATTATTTTACAGTTAGGCCTACTCTTGAGACTGGTAAACATTATTTTTTAATGTAGCCTGTGTCACTTGGCAATGCAATTGTCAAGTGAATACACTGAAACAAATCTTCAAATAATTCATAAGTATAAGGATAATTTTGGAGCACTACGGTCATGCTGTCCGACAACTTTCTGCACTTTTTTTTTTAGACCAATGATCGATATCTCCATTAGTATGTATAATAGGTTTTAATCTTGTAATTATCCAAATTTTGGTCCAATAATTTAAATGTTGAGAAAGAGTTTGCAAGCTGTCTGAAAGAGATATACTCATTTCTATAATAGGATATCGACCAGTCTTTAACAGATCCTCCACATTATCAACGTCTTTACGTAGCAAGTTGCGTTAAATTAAACGCAATCGAATCGGTTTAATTGTTTTTTTCTTCTTCTTCTTCTTCGGGTATATTAGGCTAGTGCTTCGTATCGAGTCTAAATGGTGAAAACATAAAGCGCGGTCTTCATGGGATCATCTTATCTTGTAGTGTCTGCATTTGCAAGGACAAATATGTGTCAACCTCTATGATTGATTGAAGGGAGCGCGCGAAAGCAATTTTCAATAAACAGTAATTGTAGGCTGCAATAATTTGATAAGGTTTGTGCCGTTTTTAAACAGCCGCTTTAAATGGATGAGTAAATTGAGAGTTATCGATTAGACGACCGTGCTGTGATTTAAGAAGTAAATAGAAGTGCCATTTACTCTGTCTCCACTTTATATAAAGAGGAAAAAGAACGACTTGAACAGAAATTTCGTTTAAATTTCAAGTTAAAAAAAAAGTTATTCTCTGTTGTTGTTTAAGGATTCAAACTTTAAATTAGTAAACAAGATGCTATAGCATAATTAGGCATATGTGCTTAAGTTTCAGACAATTAAAGTGGAAAACAATTTTTGTAATGTAATCACATTACAAACAAATATTTATTAACGTTTCCATATTTACCCGAGTTAGTTATTTAAAAGAGAATATTAAGGGGTTTGTTTTAGAAAAGATATAAAAAACATATAGAGTAAGACATTTATTTTACTGTTAAAATGCTTGTCTTCCCCACAGTTGGTATCAGTGTGTGTTAAACTGTGTAAATTCACCTGTGCATTCAGGCAATTAGTGTACTTTTGACAACAGTGCTGTGTGTTTCCACAGAAGACGGATTTGTGTTCCGATCAGAAGAATGTGAGGCTGATTTTACCCGAGGGAATCAGTCGGACAGCGAGCTGCAGGAGGATCTGTGCAGTGAGGAGAGCAGCGCCCTGCTCGGAAACAATGACGCCGAGTTTGGGCAGCACGATGACGACGACTCGCTAAACAAAAGTCCAGAAGGACAGCAGAATCAACAGTCTTCATCAAACGGACAGAATCACTCGGTGAAACCCAAGCGTAAGCGCTCCGGCTCGGACTCAAAGTCCGGCAAACCCAGAAGGGCCCGGACTGCGTTCACGTACGAGCAGCTGGTGGCTCTGGAGAACAAATTTAAATCGACGCGATACCTGTCCGTGTGCGAACGCCTCAACCTGGCGCTGTCTTTGAGCTTGACAGAAACTCAGGTGAAAATATGGTTTCAGAACCGCCGGACCAAGTGGAAGAAACAGAACCCGGGCGCGGATACGAGCGCGCCAACCAGTGGGAGCGGAGGTGGACCGAACGGACCGGGCAACGGGCTGGGAAGCTTGAGTCCTCTGTGCCCGTCTCCTCCTATGAGCGGTCATCTGTCCATGCATACCAGTTATCCGGGTCACGCGCCAGGGGGACTCGTATGCACCACTCAGTTACCCTTTCTGCCGGGTCACGCGGTACTGTCACCCTTCATGCTCGGCTCTCAGACTTACGGAGCTCCCACATTTTACGCGCCGCACTTATAAGAAAGCTTTAGGAGATGTCCTGGATCGGAAGAAACAGAGTGTCCGGTCAACTTGGCACAGGAACATTTTTAACACGAAGCACTATGCTGTCACACACTTGCAAAAGACATTTGATAGGTTTGTCTTAAAAACCGAGATGTAGCAACCATTCTGCACTGTGGCAAACCCACAATTAAGTTTAGGAATTATTTTCCTCATCTTCGGCAATACATGCTAATAATTAGATTTGATTTCAATTTGCTTCATTTAAAACAACTGTGAATATTTATCAAGGTCAAACTGTATATATTTAGTTATTATGAAATGTGTTTAGACATTAACTTTGAATGCAAATGTAGTAGGGAATTAAACGGTATGTACTGAAACAAAGAATGAGATTGGACTAAAATCGTGTAAACATAAGCCTAATGAAAGTTCTTTTTAATTTAAATTTTTTACTGTGGGCCATATTGTTTAATTCTGACTTTGCATATACTATGCTATTATTTAATTGTTTGTCTCACAATTAAATGGTTGAAATAAAATGACAGATGACAAAGATAAGTTGTCAAACTTTTCGTTGACATAAGCCTAGCTTTATGAACTAAATTTAAAACCAAAACCAAGTTTACATGATCTCGCACAATATGTTAATTTCTGATTTTAAATGGAATTTTATAAACGGAGAAACCGCTTACTCTTGGACGAAACGCTGGAATTAATCGCGGTCAATTTCGTTCAATGACGCCCTTGTTCTATTGGTAATCGTTTAGTTCACACTTCTCGTCATTTTTACTAATGTAAAAAGTTTCCCATCTTTAAAACACGTGTTTAATGACGCAGAAATAGATAAGTGTTGCATTACCTATCTCCAAAAATACGAATATATCATGAGAATATCATTTTATAACGATTGTCCTTTCAAATGTAGGCTACTTATTGTTTTGATCAATAATTTCAACTGAGGACTACAGAAAGGCAGTTAAAAAGTAGGCTATTAGAATAGGCTATTTGGACTGGATTTTAGTTTTGTTCGTTAAAAGGATTTTTGTCTAATATTGTTATATTTAATATACTGAAAGTAAAGACTGTTATGTTTAAAACAGGAAATTTGCGTAGTCTACTTTACTATTAATAGGTTAGTAAGTAGCCTAATATTAAGGGGTCCAACTAGTTAGTCCAATTAGTATGACGCTGCTACAATTCGCACTTTTTTCCGTTTTTCAACCTTGCTGGTGCGACGGTTTTTTGATGCATGCTTTGTGTGCTGCTTAAACTTGGAATGGCGTAAAATATTACATTAAACCCAAGCAATTTTTCCCGCGATATTCAACGGGAAAGTAATGCTAGTGATTGTTTAATAAAATGGGAGTTAAAAACAATTAAAAATAATTTAAAATGTTACAAAATATATTTTAAAACAATTGCAAGATTCGTTTCCTGCGTGGCGACGTATGATCTTGTTTCTTGTCTAGACATAAATATACAAAGAAATTGGGCGCAAAAACATTTACAACATATAATATTAACTACGTTTAATCATTAATCATAATATTACGATTAGAATTTATTAAATGGGCTACTCTAAATAGCCTATTCTTTAATCCCCATTTTAGTTTTCTTCAATTTTGCAAGTGAATTAGATATTCACTTATGCTGGAAATAGTGTACGTTAAACAAGTATCCTAGAAGAAAACGGACCTTTAATTTAATCTTATGTTTGTCCGATTAACATATTCTTCGTCGTCCGTTGGAAACTATCATACTTATCTAAAGAAATAGGTTTCTTTCTTAGTTTTTTTTAAAGTTAGTTTTCCAAGGCAGAAACGAATATGGCTGCTGAAAATAGCGTCCTATGAGAAATCCTTATTCGTTATGGGGGGGAAATATTTATTCATTTATTTTGAATAAATTAATTTAGAAATGTATTTAATATATTTAATTATTATTCTGGTGGAAAAAGACAACACGAACTACACCAATGTAAGCAAACGCTAATTCTGTAACAGCGAAATAATTTTCCCAATTATTCTTTAATAATTCTTTATTAGCAATGCCATAGTTTTCTGTAATACGCAGTCAAGTTAACTTAGCTAGCATCATTTAAAATTGTAAGCCATTCTTCATTTGTTTTAATGAAAAGCCGTTTTAATATTATTGCTATAAAATGTGTAACTGGTTCAGTGGACCTAATCTATTAGCTAAACTGTCGCGAGACTGTTACTTAAAGAAAATGCAACATTAATGTAAATGTCTTGAAATTAAAAAAATCCTTCCTTGCCTTGCCTTTGCCTTCAAATGTTGCTGTGGTGTGTTTTTAATCTCCACAACAAAGAAAGTCTTATAAAATCAGTAGAAATATTAACATTCAAATCATTCTTTAAAAAGACTTATATTTTACATTCTAGATCACAAATAGGTCTAATGTAGCAAAGACAAAAGTTTGGAAAATACAATGGATTAAGATTTAAAACACTTCATTTTTTTAAATTAAGTACATACCATGCAGAACAAACATAAATTAATACAATTATTCAGGCATTACAAGTGCCAATTCAAAGTTGACAATGCAAAAACTGTAGTTCATTTGAGGTACAGTTTTGTATTGATGCACTTTTGTTCGGTGTAATAATCCAAACAAATGGGGTGTGGCACTATGGATGTATCCTTCAATGCAGTGCATAGTTAAACTGATTTGAAAATTTCTCATGCTTCCTCTTGTCCATCTTGTTCATGACCTCCGTAACTCGTCTCATGGAGCTCCTACGGAAACAATGTAGTTGAGATTCACATTCTTTATTTACCCATCGTTTGTAAAATATATTGTTTATCATTATTCAGTACAAATATTTTTTACTTCAGTTATCTCCAAATATAACCAAAAGTATCAGAACAATTTTGTGATCTTCTATTTAATCTCGAACATCTACTTACTTGTTGAAGACTTTCTTCTCTAGTCTCGAACGAGATGTACTGGCATTTTGCTTTAAATCTGTAAGGTTTGGGTACTTTTTCTTTGACTTTCCTTTGTTGCCATTCTTTCCTTTCCCGTACGTCTTTGAGGAGCCCAGATCTTCTCCAGTTGCAGCTTCAATCTCCCTCATGAGCTCTGGGTCTCGCCAATCTAAGCCAATAAAAGGTTGCCAGAACAGAGATCAGTATACCATACATTTCTAAACATTTCACATATTTGACTTCTTGAAGAAGAGAAAAAAATAAAAATCAAATTTAAACTGTTTCATCTGTTAAAAAATGTATCCAATTTAATTTAGAGATCTGATCATCCTTTGATTTTGATCACTTGAGTAGTAGTTACGGTAGGGATATTTTAACTTATTGATGAAACTAGGACGTGGAGATTATGCTAATATGCTGATTTGGTGCTCAAGAAATATTTCTTATTATCATGATGAAAACAGAAAATCAGTTTGGAAACCAAAGGATTCCTCGATGAACAGAAAGATCAAAAGAACAGCATTTAGTTTTTACTATCACGTCTGATCAATTATTAATTTTCTAGAAAAAATAAAACCTAATTGCACACTTTGTATAGTATTGTAGATAGATCAAAACCATCAACTTTTCATTAGGTATACTGTTGATACATGCATATCTTGCAATGATAAAATGGTAGTTGTTAAATTATTTACAATCTTCAAAGTGTTTAATTGCACAAAGTACTGCACTTCATCAGTCTGTAGTGAAACGCATGCATGCAACAAACAGCTTTTTCAAACGTCTTTAAAATAAATAGAGGAGTTGGTCGTCCCTATAAGGATTTATGGAGGTAAAAAGGCTTATGCTACAATCCATCCTTGCTTAAGTCAAGACTTTAGGGTCTTCATTCTCCCTGATGATGGGGGCCCTGCATTTAGCTTAAGCTGTGCAGCAGGGCTGACTACTCTGTCAACAGTTCGCATCTGCATGAGTCAGGCACACATGAGTATCATAGGCAACAGCTGCAGTCAGCTTATTTGATTATCTACAGAAAACACATTTAAACACAAAAATGCTATAATAAGATGGTTGTGAAATGCACTGTAACATTGCTCTTTGGCAGGCTTGGCAGGTTTGCATGCATTGCATTTATGTGTTTGATTAAAGTGTGAGTAGAAAAAAAATGAAATCGGCCCCTTTTAATTTTAAGTGTCACATTATGACACACATTTTTGCTTTTTTAATAGGAAAATAATTGTTATGTTATGCTAAATTATGCCACAAATTCTGTCAACTGTTAACCTGTTTTGAACCTAGAATATTTCTTAAAGACAACAGACAGCAGCTCTGAAGACCGAAACAAACTCTTGGCTAATATGTCGCTGTCAAAAGTGTTTGCCACTGACATGGGTTGTGTAATTATTCTATAGGCATGGTTACAGTTCAACTAAATTACAGGCAGTTGATCTTGAAAAGCAAAACTGACTATAGCTTTAACATTTTGTGTGCACGGCTCCACAGTGCCCATTTGTATAATGATGACAACACAAAATATTTTTGTTTTCTTTTGTTAAAAGTGAGACCAGTATATGAAATGGTAGATGTCCTATTGTTAAAAAACATTTCATCTTTACAGCAGATTGTAGGCTCGGAAGTAACCACCCACTGCTATGATTGGCTAACAGCCGTTTATGTTTGACACCCTACCTTCCTCATAGAGTGACACAGTAGTGATTTAGCTTAAAAATGCATATGATATTCAGTACATATCAAATGATCTATAAAAATAGACAAAGCTATGGTGAACACATTAGAAAAACAGTCACTCGTCATCGGTGCCGATAGCCTCGTGGGCAGCGTGTCAACATATAGCGCTGTTGCCCTGTGTTTGAATCACAGCTCACAGACCTTTCCTGATCCCATCTTCCCTCTCTCTCCCACTTCCTGACTTACTACTGTCCTATCAAATACAAGGCAATAACTGTAAAAATAAATCATAACCAAAAAAAGGATACACAACTTGTGTGTTGCAACGTCACTCTCTGATCCAATATAGTCGCACAGCTTCGTCTTTTAGTTTCAATCTTTCTGAAAATTCTTTGTCAACTGTCAAAATCTGCGGTAAATTTAAGTGTTTTTACAGAAGTGTTCTTACTTTGGCACTTTATTAAAAATATAGTTAGTTAAATAAAGATTATCGTTTTGGTACACTACGGCCCGGTTTCACAAACGGGGCTTAGCTTAAGCCAGGACTAGGCATTAGTTAAATTAAGATATTTAAGCAACTT
>JAUMHR010000064.1:1721389-1733143 GCA_032361145.1 Enteromius fasciolatus
TTTAAGATATGTCAGAGCAAGATTTTTCCATCTGAGACAGCTCAAACATGCAATTTAGTCTGGGACTAGCTTAAGCCTTGTCTGTGAAACTGGGGGTACATGTATGAGTTAGTCAGTTTGGGCTAATCACCAGCTATATAGAAGCAGGAACTGATCTTCTTCTGCGGAGGCAGTGTTTATCCACACTATTATATCATACAGAGACACATTCTACAGCCTGTCGTTTTGGCAGATTGGCTTCAAAAGAAGCTGATTTTTAAGTTTTAAGATCTGAATCATCAATGTTACAGAATGCTTTTAGATCACAATGAGCTCTTACATTTCAATTGTTCAAGCAAATTTTGATTTCTCAGTTCATGACCCCTTTAAACTCGGTGTTATGTAGGGGATGCCAGGGCATCAGTAACAGTTACTAAGGAGTTCTGAATGGTTGTTAATTTGTTTCTATGGTGTTGTTGGAGACTCGCACCCTCACGCCTTCCACACTCTCTGAAAAAAAATGGTACAAAACTTGTCACGGGTGTGTAAAATTTGTAAAACTACACCTTTATTTATCTTAACTTTTTAACTTTATTTATCTTAAATAAACTTTATTTATCCTTTATATCGGTACCTCAAATGAAACATTAGATAAATGGCCCTGTATGAAATGGTACTATCCAAGTGGTAGATTTCCTTGTGACAATTTCTGGAGTCAGCGCCTCCTTCAATATAAAAGGGAAAATTTTCTGTGAGGGCTTAGAAAAGCAACAGTACAAGTGTTAGATTGGAGTTCACACTTGAGTATGAGCAGTATCATGATGACACAAATTACAGATTTACGTTAGAGAATCATGTCGGGCTGAAAAATTTTGGGAAGGCTGAAGACTGAAGCAGAAATCAATGGCGCAGCAGGGGAGCAAGTGTTCAGTCAGTCAACTGATGGACATCATGAGCACACTAGCAGCACAGGAGAACGGGTGGGGTGTCCTGTGGTTACCCTGACAACCGGCATGTCGACGGGGAGAGGGCGTGATGGAGTCACGGGGATCGATAGCTTACTTAGTTACAAAAGATGCTATTTCACAAGCCAGTGGTCAGCAGGCCCCCGAAGTCAGTTGCCTCAGATAACAGTTTGTTAACAAGTAAACTGTGGCCAAAGAAAGCACATCCGACGCTCCAGTGACAGCATGGAGACGCTACTTAATTGGCTTTTAGCACCCGACTCCACAAGAAAAGAAACCAGAGCGAGAAGGAGAAAAGTGAAAAGCTGAGAGGCAGAGTGAGATGCAGCCTGTCCTATTATCTGAGTATTGATGATGACTTGTATGGGATTCCATCAGTTCATCTCTTCCTAGAGTCTCACAGCCACATGATTGGAATGTTGTGTTATAAGGAAGGAACTATGGGTAATAGAGGTCTAGGATTTTGCCTGGTAACTAAAGGGCTTCTGACAGTGTTGAAAAGACCTTAGTGTCTTCAGCACTGGACTGACAAAACATGAAAGAAGATCATCAAGCTTTCAGGTGTGGTGTGCGATATTAATTTGGCAAGAGTGCAAGATCCTAAAAATGCATTAAAAAATTTTGCAAACATTTACAAGCAGCAATTCAGCATATTACCTCATTTTGTGTCCACAAATGCACCTGCAAAAACACGAGATTCTCATGCTGCTCTACCATACATGTTTGCATGCAGCCAAATAATCAATTTGCATTGCGATTGATGACTTCATTGGACTGAAATGTAAACATAATGTCAGAATAGTAGAACATATACCGTATACGAGCAAGGCGTTTTTGAATGTGATATTTATATAAAATTAACTAGCTTTCTTTTTAGATATTTCATCAAGGCCCCAGTGATCATTACGGTGGCTTTCTCTGATGCTGAATGTGGTGACTGTTTTGTTTTTTTATTGGAATATGTGTAAACCACCATGTAAATGAGGGTGTGAATTGGACTTCAAAGTTTAGGATTTATAGAAATGTAGTAAATGTAAACATGATATGAAAACCCATAAAATGGATCCACAATACCTAGTAAATGATAAAAGAATGAGAAACAGAACTATGCCTGCAATCACTCTTGAGTTGAATATTTTTAAATGGGTTGCATGAATGGTCTAACCTGGCTGCTCCTCCTCACGCTTCCTCTTTTCCTTCTCCAATTGCAGTGCATCTTCTGGTTTAACAGGCCTGCCCAGCTCATCCCGAAGGATAATGCGTCCATGGAATGGGCACTGAAATGACATCTCTTAAGTCAGCATTTTTTTCTCAATCCATGTCCTGCTTGTATCTCTTTACTTGCACAATGAAATAAGAATATGCTTTTACCATTCTACCAAACACACCTAATTATGGGCAAAAATATTAATGATCTCTTCTGTGTATGATTTTTAAGGTCATCATCATTGTTACATTTCTGACCTTTACTCTATCTTGGCGTTCACACAAAGATCCATTTGGCATTGGTGCTTTGCACTTGTGCTCCACAGGTTTAAATTTCCCAGCAAAGGTGATATATCTAGACTTCATCTCTGCGGACAGTTCCTCGTTTACTACTTCCTCCTCCACCTCATGAGGCACCCAGAACTGGTGCTGTGACGTGTTCCTAAAAACCAGCGAGGAAAAGAGGTCTTAGTAAAGGAACTGCGCAAACTGCGTGCACTAAAGTGCATTGTTTTTAGGCAAATATTTTAGGGGTAAGCGTAACTTATTGACAGCAGTCAGCAGAAAAGATTTATTGTATTTAAACGTCCAGATCAATGTTTTGAAGTTTTGAGAAGTCAGTGAGCATACAATGGTGCTCTCTAGTGGCTACATCACACAACACAATCCATTCATACTTCAAAAAGAGTGTTATCTAAAACATTCTCAATGTTTCTAATGAATGAGACTGTACTTGATGATTTTGCCAGCAGTGGACTGCTCCTCTCCCCAGTAGTAAAGATCCACACCAAACGGAACAACAGGGGCCTTAACAGAGGCTTTGTTTATGCTCCCCTGGTCACTGCTGCACACTGCGACCTCGGTGGAGCCTCCAGACATACTGAAACAACCAGAATACACTTCAATCTCAAAAAAGAATGATGTGTATTGTATGAAATACATCTTTATAAACATTTCCATATAAAAACGGTTTAAAATTTTTCCATATTAAAAAAATAATAATTTTCTCAGATTTCTCTCATTATATTTGACATATTTGAAATCATAATGAAACTAATCTTAATTATTCTGAGCACTTGATCATTTCCAAATGTTTTTTCACAGCCCTATTGTATTCTAGTCTATATTGCCTAATAAAATAGGGCATTTAAGTACAGATCACCTTGTTGAAGGAGTAGAATGAATTCTCTGTTTGAGCACACGCAACGTTGCAGCAACGCAGGTGGGGTCCTGCTCTTCATCATACATCTTCCTCTTAAGTCGAGTGAGGCTGGAGGACACAAGAGGAACAGGATGTTTGACCACAGGTTTTAATGGCTTTGCTTTGGCCGCAGAAGTTGACGTTGAAGGAGTTTCATCAAGCCCTATTAGAGACAAGATGAAAGAAGGAAACTATTCAAATATTCAAATATTCAGATTACAACATTCAAACTTGTAGTCTAATGGACGGAGGGGGTTTCAGCAGGAGTGTGCAGGGGCTTAAGGTGGTCTTAGGAGTGACACAAAGATCTAAGGCTCACACTTAAGATAAAATTAAAAACAATACGGTGTATTCCTCATAATAATGATTACGGGACACCTGACACCTTTTTAAAGACAAATGGTCATTGTGGGTATATCCTTCATCCTATATAAAAAAATTACAATAAATAAAATGATAAAAAAAAAACTTTTGTCTTTCCCTTTCTTTATTCCTTCCCTTTCTAGCTTGTACTTATTTGAACAATGCCTAAGATTTTATGAGGTATTATGAGCCCAGCTGTAAGTCGCTTTAGATAAAAGTGTCTGCAAAATGACTAAATGTAAATGTACATAAGGAACCTGGTCTGCTCTTATTTCTTGTCAACAAATATGGTTTTCAAAGTTAAACAAAAAAATCTACATAATAGGCCGTTTCTTTAGATATATATTTGAAATGCTTAAATATAAAAAATCTTAATATAATTTATACATGAAACAAATTTAGGTTTGGTATTTATTTTTTTATTTATTAAGAAAACATAAAATACATGGTGTCAACCGATCTGTTCAGGACTGCAGAATTTTATAGCTAAAATTTTATTCTTTATCTGACTGGTGTTCCGTATTGCTTATTTTTTATATTTGAAACTAGTCATTAATTTAAAATACCTTTATCTAAAAGATTAATTATACAAATTTCATTTCACAATTTTCACAAAATTAGTAAATATGGATAATGATGCCTTCAAGAACAAAGACTTCTGTTTCGAACTATATATATATTATATATACTGTATATATAATAAATTTTGTACTTCTCGGCTTATAAAAGTAGTTTGCAGTTCAGAGAGAAGCTTACTAAAGTCTAATATTCTGATCTCTAGTATTGTTCAGGTCTAGTTGATAATCTGACTGATTTGCCTATTTTATTGTCTTCCTGAAAATTCAAGTCTGATCACATATTTATTAAGCAGGCAGGACTAGTTTTGCTGATTACATTATCAAATCACTAGACCTAAATATAAGCAAAAGCAAAAGTGATGCCTCGGTAATGGGTTACAAAAAAAATAAATTATGTTTTCAGGTCAGGATGAGAATCCTGATTGTGATCATCTGATGTATACATGTAATCCAGGTTCACTTCCTTTTAATGACTCAATGCATCATAGCAGCACTCGGGTGTGCAAAATCATAAAATACAACCAAAAGCTTTTTTTTCTGTTTAAATTGACCAAAATGGTAGCTATTTGTCTGAAGCAATAAAGTTGCAGGTGCTAAAGAGATAAATCAATAAGAGGAAATAGAGAGGCCCAGCAGTAGACATAGAGTTGAGCTGCCAATGGTGGCGTTATTGATTTTCCTGAGTTCAACAGGCCTTGTAATTAAAATGTAAATTTTGAGAGAGATAACGTCCTGACAGGAACGCTGGGATAAAGTGATAGATAAAAGCTCTGTTGTGAAAGGAACGGTGAGAGAAAGGAGGAGAGGAACGGACAAAATGCTTTTCAAATGAAAGCGTTTCCCTCTGGATGAGGGAGCCGATGTGATTTTGAAAAAAGAAAGGGAAGGATTAGCCAAGGATGAGCTTAAATCCTGTGACAGGTTGATGTAACATTAAATGAAACTGTTGATGGTAACTTGCACTGATTGATAAACTGGAAGTGATGGAATCAAGTTGGCAGTAAATTAGAATTATTTTTTCTGAGTGCCATTTTAGAGTATTATACTGTGAACGGTTGCACTCTTAATGTCAAACTCAATTTCCATTTTAATCTATATTTTCTTTTAATATATAGAGTGCACCCAGTCAAAAAAACCCTTCATGCAGTTTTTCACATTTTACAATAGAAAAGTAAATGACATACTCATGAACTTTGCATCTGATTTACTGTGGTACAACATTACTAGTTTAAGGTAACAACCATATAACAATGCTGTAACCAAGCAAAAGAAAAATGTTGAACATCTAGTTTGTATTGGTATTTGAATGATATATCATTAAATGAAGAATTCTGAATAATACGGTCTTCGATGAATACGCCGTTTTGTAGGTGAACAGTTTAGCGCACAGACGTTTGTGAGGTAAGCATTGTAAATTATCACTCTAAGCTAATGGGTGCTCATTAACACCATTGCATTGTTAATTTGGCATGGCCAGTGCACTGATCATTACATACTTTACTGCAGAAAGCAGCTTGGCTCTGTGAAGCTGTTGAAATTATATCCTAATGAATCTTCAGTTAGTGCCTGTTTATAGATGCTGAAAGAAAATAAATGAAGAAAGAGAACAGGAGAATCTGGTGAAATCATATTGCATCTCATAATTAGTGTGCGGCGTGGAGCTCATCATACATTACAAGGAAAATCTGGAAATTGCTTAACTACTTCCAAAGTGCATGCTGTTCCTACAAGAACTACATGAATTCCATTAGCCAATGAAATTGATTATTTTCATGACAGTAAATTTAAAATTGGACAGGATTTGAGGTCAAATATAATCTGTGTTCTTTAGCTCGTGTCTGACCTATTGCGTGACCTCTGTCTTTTGCCTGTGGCTTCTTGTCAATAAAGCTGTCCTTGCCCAGATGGACAAGAATCTTTTGCATGTACAAATAGTCAGCTGTCAAAACAGATTTCTATTGGTGGCCCCAGGTTATAATTGATTTAAACCAGGCTTAAAGCAATTTATTACCTTTCAAAAAGATAGCAGAGTTTTTTAATGAGCAGCTGTTTTTACACTGAATGTGTTATTATTTTTCTCTGACATTTGACCAAAATTATTCTCAAATGGAGATTCTTGCTACTGTAATGTAATTAAGTATTTTTTTTCTTACAATGATTTCTGTACCTATAAATAAATTAAAGGCAATACGACACATTCCAGATACAATGTAAAGTATAAATATTTGACTAATTATTCACAATTTTATTCATTTTGTAGAAAATTGTAACCGATCGGTAAATTTTTACAATAATGCAACATTTATTATATGAATCTGTGATTTTTTTCCAATTAAATTCACTGTAAACATTCCTAGTTTTAAAAGTAAAACTTTTAAAGTTGTACTTTGCTTTGAGCACAAACACTTCATGTTTTACACCTTATCTCTATAAACAAATTTTCCTTTGTGCTTTGAAGCATTTCAACAGCTAACCATTTCTAACTACTAAACTTACCACATGTAAATATCCTGCTGCTTTAAGCCTAAAACTACAAACAAACTGGAATCCCCAGAGAACTTTCAGCTCATATCTACTTTGAAGCAGCCACTATAAGAGTGTGGCGATATCCTATGAAAGATTATTTGGATTAAGCAAGATCCTACAGATAAAGCTAGTCTCTTTACTGATGAACAGGTTTGTCTTATTGCATTAGGCTTCAGCTCTGCACCTGAACAAACTCACCATACTCTGCATGCAGATGTTCAGGAATGTGAGGTTCATAGCCCTCCTTTTCCGGCACGTCTACAAAATCATCGTCATCATCTTCTTCATCCTCAGGAGCTCTCATCTAGCTCGGAAAAAAACAGATTTGCTTTAAAGTCATGATAATACATAACATCTAATAGAGATGGTAACCCCACGTCAGGAAATTAAGTAACTATGAGCCTTTTTGCTCATTTGCATTTTACTTTGAAAATGCTATAAAAACTACTGTTGCAAAACATTTCCTATTTTTTGTCATTCTCAAAACAATGCTTGTTTGCTGACAGTTTACAAAGAATGTGTACAATTCTCTTCTGGCTGATTAACACTCAGATGGGATATTCACTGTGGCCTCAGGATATTCCAGAGATTTACAGCGCTATGAACGACAAACTCTGCAGTAACGTGGGACATCTTAACATTTTAATTCAAAGCCTTAATAGAATTTCCAGTTGACCACATCCAATTTTTTTCTAGCGCTAGTCTATCTGAGTATTGTCCCAGCTAACTGTGACCGCATAAAATAATAGTTATGTTAAACAGACTTTTTCCTGCATCTGTCAGCACGCAAAGGAGACAATAATAATTATTTGCGATAGTTCAGAAAGCAGGGCTACATTGTTACTACTGACAACCCAAAATAAACTAAAGCTGGTGGTGGATGCCCACTTAATATTTGGTGTCTTAGTATTGCTTAGAGATGGTGAGGTTGAGTTGTTACTAATTACATCTTTGTGCAGGTTGTTCAACAAATGCGCAGGGTGAACTAGATGAAGTTCTATGTCCACATTCTGCAATCACTGTAAGGAGATCAAGTCAACACGAGGCACTGGATAAACCCATCTTAAATGCGATTCAAAACAGATCAAGGCTTTAAGAACCTGTGACAAGAAGAGAAGTTATGGTTTCTCTGATCTTATGTGTATCTGTGGTCAAGGTAAGCTGAAAAGCTTTTTATAAATCTTAAGGTTTGAAAAAAGTATAAAGAACAAATTCTCAAATTTTACCACGTCTTATTACGTTAATGCTAAAACCAGTTTTGCACTTTTTAATTTTTACCACTCTACGGAGGAGAACATTAAATATATATATATAGATGTGTGTGTGTGTGTGTGTGTGTGCGTGTGTGTGTGTGTGTGTGTGCGTGCCCACCTGGCCCACTCCACTGACCACCAGTTATTTTTACGAAGATTTCGTCAAGCAATTATGTTGAAAATACAGTTATTGGATACTGGTGATGTATATTTTGTACAGGCAAGCAGATGAAGCCAGAATACAAATGCAATGTGCAAAGTTTTACATTAAATTGTTTCTCTTAGAAAATCATTATAAAGAAAACACTGAACCATTATCCATTAATATGCATTGAATATTGGCTAAATTTTGTTTATGTACCTTTGTTTTACTGTTTTGAGAGCTAATCTAAATATTTGAGAGGCCATTTTAAATAAAAAAAAAATTGACAGGCTTGTCCTGCAGTTCTATGGATGTTTTGCCCTCCAGTTCTTCAGGCCAGTCATGTGAATGAAAACTATGAATAGTGTATGTTTTATTGGATATAATTAAATTGGAAGTAACATTTTTGTCAGTATTATATCAGCCATTTGCCACAATATTCTCTAGATACTGTTTTTGTATCAATCCTTAAAAAAAACAACAACTAATCAACAAACACATCTGAAATATCCTCAAGGTCTGTACCAAAATGCAGGGGAGTTAAGGGCCAAAGTTTAATATCTATAGTTACTAAAGTCAAGTATGTTCAATAGTAAAAGTGATAACTTAAACACAACTAATTCAAAAAAAGAAATTAAGTATAATCGCATTGTAGATATCTTTAAGTGCTGAAGACGATGGTGACTAGCTCATGGTTTCAGGAGGCAAGTGAGCTTTATTCTGTCCTCCCTCCGAGCATCTACTGCTGCCATCTGCACCTGCTCATCCATCACCCACGCTGTAAGTTTTGTTATCACTCTAACACTAATCAAAAGAGAAAACTGTCACTGCCACTGACCTGTGGAACCTCCCAATTATGCTCTTCAAGAGTGACAGCAGCACTTAACTTCCACTGCCAGGTAAATGACCACCATCAATCTAAACAGAATAGCAATGAACCACCGGGCTGCAAATGATTTTTTTTTTTTTGGGTACAGAAATCCCCAGCCTGGAATTTATGAAAGGTGAAAAGCAACTCAAGGCTATTTTACCCTCCTCCTCCTCCTGGGCCCCACTCCTTAGCCAAGGGTGTTCAGACTTGCAGGCTTGGGGAGACGATGTCTGCATTAGTGCTAAACAGAATTTATGCTTTTTAATCTACTCAAAAGGTGCTTAAGCGGCCTGTGCGCTACAATGCATAACAGAATGCCAGTTTTTAAATATGGGGGTCGTTGGTTTAAAATGGTATATATAATCTCTGTGCCCTTCTTTTTCGAGGGCAATGCTAAAGTGTACGGCTCTAGTGTGCCTTTCCTTTTTTTCTTTCTAATTGTCTCCATGATTACCTCAATATAAAGTACTAAAGACTGTAGCTTGCTTTGCTTTCATTCTTTTTTTTTCTTTTTCATTATTGAAGGCAGGCTATGTTGACAATTCCATATTAAGGTATAAACTGTCTTTGCATGAGGTCTCAATTATGTGCACTGGTGGCCCTGGATCAGAAACGAGCCTTCTATGGAGAACACAGAACACATCTGTGCATTTTCAGTGGTTATGAAATTTAATAATCCTTTAGTTTTTTTTATTATTATAATTTAACTAAACATAAACTGCATAGTTTACCAACTTTCTGTACAGCTGTCTACAAGCTACTTTTAATTATAGTTCACGCAATGAGAAGTTAATTTTCCAAATGGATGTACGTAATTTATTAAACTATAAAATTAATTAATTACACTCACTTAATATATTTTACTATGAAAAATAATACATTCAGTGATGAATTGCAGGCAGTTTTTTTTAGGTTCATACCATACGCTTGTCAAAATGCTGTTATTATTTCTGTGATGTTAGGTTTATGACATAACACTATAATTGTAATAGTTGTGGAGTTGTGGAAATTTATAACAAATATCTAATATATGTTGGATATCCCAATTGAAACGAAGTCTTAGCAATGAATGTGGACAATCTACAATTACAAAACAAGACCACCTGCAGGTGATGGATTTATTGTTTGGAAACTTCTGAGCAAAATGTTTCTGAAAAGTCATACATGTACAGTGTTTGATAAATACATGAATCTTTTGTAGAAAGATGCATAATCAATGTGCTAGATATTGTTCTCCACAACAACTGCATATTTGCACAGGCCCAAAAGTTTACTCTTCTTTGAACGAGAACTTACATAGGCACTTGATTATGATATGGTATATTGTTTTATGTTAGCATTAACAAATTAGAAAGATTATTAAAGATTATTGTAAAGTATTAGGTAACTTCAGATATTTTTTCAAACAACACTTTACAATAAGGGTTCATTAGTTAACATGAACTAAGAACATATAATACTTCTACAGCATTTATTAATCTTAGTTAATGTTAATTAAAATTTAAATTGCAAGTTTTTAGTTGTTAAAGTTTTTAAAGTTGTGTTTGTAACACGTATGTAAACATGAATAAACAATGAACATCGTCATCATATTTTCTGTTGGATATTTGACATGCGATATTCATACTGTACAGTAAACTTTCCCAACCCAGTTTTACACACTTAAACATTTCTGGCTTTACCCCTGGCCTGTACTTGGGTTAAATGCTATAAAATTCTGAAAGTAACTAATTGAACTCATGTAAATAACACTAATAGCTGACAGAGTCCACTGTGGAAACAGAAAAAAAAACAGGATAGTCCATCACCACTTTAAAAAAGGGAGAAAGCATTTGATGTAAATTGAAATACTGAGCAGTCTGCAACAAATTATAAACTTTAACCATCTTTTCAATCACGCCTAAACCTTTTGTATGCATTGTTGCCACCAGCTGCAAAACAGATTGTCTATTCATCTTGTCTTTATTTAATCAAACACGGTTGCCATCTTGATAGAAGTGCATTAAAGTGCAGTTAAAAATATACATTGCAGACCAAAAACTGTTATGTTTAAATCTCTTTAATTCTGTTGTGATAAAATCAGCCCTGTCAGCTTGTAAAGGCAGTATTATAATTCTTTGAGTGGAGTGTATAGATACCTAGAATGAGTCTCCATATAAGGGTTTTTGCTGACGCAGGTGTTGCTGACATGTGAAGCACCTCCAAGTGTCTCAAGGAAATCTAAACTCTTGACAATATAAAAGTAGCCCAGGAATGTTTCCAGAAAATACTAAATTATGCAAAGAATTTTATTATTTTTAGAATTGACAATACTTACAATAACTAATAAGTTAAAGATTTATGTAAAAAAAATATTTATAAGTTTTTAAGTTTACATTTTTTTATAAACACCTAAATTAATTAAAATACTAAAATTATCCACTAATAATCTTTCATTAAATGGGAATAAGCGATTATTATTTAATAAAAAATGCTTAATTTTGTAAACTTAATAAATAAATAAAAATAAATAAATAAACGTGTTACTTAAAAATAAATGTTAACTGCATTTACCATAACATATAATCATTGAAAATAAAAGAGATATAACAATTTAGGGTGACCATACGTGCCATTTTCCCCGGACGCGTCCTGGCCAGGATTTCTATATTGTTTTGATTTGCACATCAA
>JAUMHR010000064.1:1753944-1767008 GCA_032361145.1 Enteromius fasciolatus
TCTGTCAGGTGGACTATATTAGTAAACTCATGTAGGGAATAGTGAATGAGGGTGTAGGGTGTGATTTGAAACACAGTGTCTGAGTGTCGACTCTGAAAGACGTTAATTCACAGGACGGCAGAAGGCTACTTTCTCGAAAACAACGAATATTCTGAAAAGTGCATTGATTTTTACAGTATTTTACTGTTGTAATGAAAATACAGCATCTTACTGTAAACATATGGCTGTTTTTTTACAGCAATTTTTTACAGTGTTGCTCAAGTACTAAGAAGCTAAGCCATTCAGGGCTTTATAAGTAATTAACAAGATTTAAAAATCTAATTTAAAAAATGGTAACACTAATTGGTTTGTGGTCATCAGTCAAAGTGTGAAAATGTGGCAAAATTAGCCCATTTTACGTGGTGGCTTATTCGTACAAATTCATACAACCTCACTTATTAGAATTCATGTGATTTTTGCTAAATCGTACATATTTTATGAGTTGCCAATTTGTATGAATTTGTACGAATTACTTACACCTAACCCACCCCTAAACCTTAGCATGAATTTGCCACCTCGTACAAATTGGTTGTGAGACTGTGTTGGACAAAATCTGGTGTCTGGGACTTTATATTTCTGGTGTAGAGGCGTGATCTAACAAACTTTAAAATCCTAGTATGCGCAACTTAACTTTACAGGGTCTTACAAATTAATGATTTTTGTGAATTGAATGTCGGTGAACACTGCCTTGGGACCCTGTAGGGACACAGAATGCAGCCCTAGTATTTTTGTTGTTCTTGATGTGCAGAGACGTCTCAGATCAGAGTTTTAAACTAAGCATGCAGGTATCTTGCCAAGATATTTCAGATGGTGTGTAAATGTGATGTTAAGTGAGTTATCATTTACTGTAAATGTTGTTGTCAACTGAGTTTTGCTCATAGACTGAATATACCACAGTATTCCAAAAAGAATGACCAATTTAGGAGTGTTCCTTAAACACAGATAACTACATCCCAAATCCTTTTTTCCAGAACCCAACTTTACATCTTGCAGAATTAGCTGTTTAAGGTGCCCTTTCACTAACCTTTTTCACCCTTAAACTTTTTCTTCTTCTTTTATTCAACAGATTTAACAACATGTAGTAAAATCTGTTGAGTACACAACTTATCTAAGTGGAAAGTCAATCTAAAGTCTGAATTTGAAAATTATACATCTAGGAGATTTAAGGGCAATTAAATTTTTTTCTTAGACCCATAAGCATTATGAACTTGCACTGATTCCGTATATATTCCCATATATATATTAATGTCTGTAGTTGTAATACACTTGTCTTAGAGTAATACACTTGCATTTACTACATAAAAAGTTGGTTGTATTGCACATAAAGAGTTGCATAAATGTGAATTACAAATGTAACTTATGTGTAATCTTGCAAAATAAAAAAAAAACAGGTTGTATTGCATAATAAAGAGTTGCGACTCTTTATTGTGCAATACAAGTTGTTGTTGTTTTTTAGTTACATTTGTAGTTCATGTTTTGTTGTATGTGCACTATGTGATATACAGCCATGTGAAAAAGTTAGGAGACTCTATTGAATTCCAAAGTTAGGTTCCATGTCCTAACTTTTTCACACATGGCTTTTCCATTTTGGCTTTATTTTTTTAAATAAATAATGATGGTGTTATGTTTTTAATTACCAGATTCCTTTAATGTTTTATTTATATGGTCATGTAATGAAGAATTAAACTATTAAACTAGATGAGGTATACATTTGGAACTTTATGTTGGCTTAGTCTAGTTCAAAATGTTACGATTTTGTAATCGCGTAATTTTTTTTTGTGTAACATAACACATTTTAATAATATTTTTAAAAGTTGTATTTGGGCATTTGTGGCATTTTTACTTTGAACTGGCTAATTTAGTAATGTTTATATATATATATATAATTGTCAATAATGAACAAAAATAACAAATACTGTTACTAATGTAATGTCCTATGTTAGTTAAAATTCAACTAAGACACTGGTATAGGTCATTTGTAACAATTTGTTGACAGTTTAGGGGTGATGAAGCTCATTTTGTAGAACGATACGCTAGAAAATAAGACGGGATCATCTGATCATGGGTTTGAACCCAGAGTCTGTGTGAAACTCAATGATTATTGGTGGAATGGGCTGTGAGGTAAGGGGCACCAGGTAAAATCTCGCCTAGGGCAGCAAATTGGCCAGGGCCGGCCCTGCTCATTATGGTGTGATTGCATCAGTTGTTAATGCTTGCTTATATAAGCTCAGCTGTTCCCCCTCACTTTGTGAAGTCTTGTGTTCCAGTTGCATATCTGAGTGAGCACTTAGTCTTGTTTCCTGTGGTATTGTCTCTGAATTTCCTGCCTGCTTTGTCATGGCCGCAGAGGCCTTCTCAAACTCCCTGCTTGTCATGTAATGACAGTGGAGGTCATCCTGAACTCAGTGCCTGTCCTGTTATTATCTTAGAAGCCATTTATAATCTCTCCGTGATCTGTTACAGTTTTGCCTAAATTACTGTGGTACCCAACTAAGGCAAACACTGACCTCGATAATTGTAAATTTCAAAGGAAGCACAATAAAACATCAAAATCTAAACCTCTGTTAATTCTCTATAAGAGCTCTTCTAGACAGAAATAAAGTTGTCTGGGTAGTAATGCGTGAACCTGGTAATGCTGTTTGTGGAGTTTTATTGTCCGTTGTTTTATTATTTTTTCAGGCTGTATGTATTTTTTCAAGTCAGTTGTTGAGTGCAAGCAAGATGTTGAAAACATCACACTTTTAACACTGATTTAATGCCGTTACTGTTGATTATTTTACGAAATGTCCAAATTTTTTCAGCATTAATTGTGGGTGTTAAAAGTGTTGTTAATTCAATGTCACTGATTTCATTGTTTTAGTGGTTACTGGACAGTGTTTGTCTTCTGTTCGCTCTGATCTCCCATGGTGGTCTTTTTCCCCATCGACTGCTCGGTCTGAGACTCCTTGGTGGTCTCCAGCTTTGCTTGCTCCACTGTGGTGGACTTCTGCCCGTCCTGGTGGTCTTCGGCCTACTCTGCCAGCTGATGATCTTTTTGAGGAAACATCTTGAGGGAACATTGTATAAATTATAATCTTTCACATTATATTATATATTATTGTTTCACAATATTACATGGTATATATATATATATATATTTATAAATTTGGTTTCATTTAACAAAATATTGGACTTTAAAGTACAGTACTTCCTAATCAACACAACACTTCAGACAAATGTTTAAAGTTTATAAAGTATATAATAGAAATTATAATAGAAATAAATTATAAAAAGAAAGAGTGTCACATGTTCTGTGTAGGTTCCCTGTATTTGTCTTTGGACTTTTATGTTGAAGTGTTTCCTGTGCCGTATTTGTAGTCGGTTTGTAGTCTTACAAAATTGTTTGTTATCTCTTGCTGTAGTTAATATTCATAATTCAAATTCACATCCTGAATATCATACCATACCAATTCATATAATCTGTGTGCTAAATTGGATAACTTTTCTTCAAGTGGAAGGTTCTTCCATAGACTCAAGAAGAAAAATAATCAAACTAACAGATAAAATAGATTAAAATGTGCTGGAGTTTCAACCCTAATTAAACACATTTGTCTGTAATGTGCAAGTAAGTCATTTTGTTAGAGTGTCTTTTGTTATGGTTAGCGATCAACTCAGCAGGATAATGGCCCTCCAATTCCCTTTGTACGGAATTGCCAGTTTCCCATTGTAGGAAATGCAAAAGTAAGCCATTATTTATATTAACAAATATATTGGTGCATAAACTTCAAAACTGTGTCCATTTTATTGACAATTATATGAAACTCAAACTCAACTGTAAAACTATATATTTTATCTTAGGTTGGTGTCAACCAAACTAAACAAATTTGCCTGGCCACTAGCATATTTTATATGTTACATTTGGCATGTAGTCCATTACACGAGCACTTGAATTTAAGTTTATAATTTCTCTCATTATCACCTCTGCCAATTTAAAGTTACTATTATTAAGTAATGTGCACCACGCTGTGATAGTGGATTGTATTAATGGCAATTTATACAGTGATTTTGCAGCAGTATTCGTGTTTTTCTAGTCTTTGTTTCATTTATAAAGAAAAAATTGACCTGATAAAGAATAAATCAGTTGTTTGTGGGTTAATTTTATACTGCTAATTGGGCAAAATGTCAAAGTAAGAAGAAAATTACATTCTCCATGTCATAAATTCCAAAGCAAAAACAAACAAACAAAAATCTTTGGGGGGAAAAAACACACATGAAATACAATACAATACCACTTCACTCAACAAAATATTTTTGTTCTTACTTAAAATGCAATCTTCAAGATCCACATCTGATATCACTTCAGTCAGAGGACAGATGTGTTTTAGTGCTGAGTTAACCTTTAGATACAAGTGCAAGAAATCTCCAAACCCTTCAATTGTCATGATGCAAATCTTTCTTCACTTTACCACTGCAATCCCAAACGATAGCTTTTAAAAATAACATATAAAATCATATTTGTAGCCCCATGTAATATTCACTTGCACAATAAAGCATTCTTTCCTTCGCATCTGAGTTCCCTCTGAATGCTAATTCATACCTACGCAGTACATCTCAAATATGATTGTCTAATTCGTTAGATGCTGCTTGAGGAACGATACACAACATTAAAGGCACTAGAAATATCTGATCAAAACTGAGATTAATTATTAAACCATAAATCATCTCCAGCTTCAGATGATCTGCATTAAACATATGAGGTGAGAGAAATATGGACAAGAGCTTAATGCTACGCAAATCAAAGCTACATACATGGTCTTAAATACAAGTTTAGTCCAGATATTGAACTACAGCTACCAAGGTTTTTACTGAATCATTTGATAGAAAAGGTTTAAGTCCCTTCATGGTCTGTAGGTTTTTATGACGTCCTTGATGGGTCTCCGACAGATCGGACAACATGCGTTGATCTGTCTCTTGAGCCTCAGTCCACATTCATTACACAAACACATGTGTCCACACGTATAGATGACGGTGTCCACCTCTTGATCAAAGCACACTGTGCACTCACTGCTCTTGCTGCTCAGGACTGCATCAGATGCAGAAAGAGTCGGTGAAACCGGTGGACTAAGAGGAGAGCTGGGAGCTGTCACTGAAGGAAAACACATGAAACGGCATTATAAACCTGCTTCAGCTGGGGGTGGGTGGACTAATTCACACATAGTATAAGATAGTTCTTGTAACAGTAAGTGATCCCACCATAAATCTGTAAGAACTATAGTAATAGTAATGCTAATTATTATTAGCAAACATTAACGCTTAACAGAATGTGTTGCATGTGATGTCTGGAGTTTAAGTATTCTAGCATTGGGTGTTAGAAATAAGAACTAGTACAGCTCTATTAAGTTTGCAATAAAATGAAAATAGTGACAGATCTTTCATTTCCTATTGTGCCAAACAGTACCAGCGTAACTGATAAAAGCACAGTAATGTGCATTTTTAGACTAAATTAGATAAGTAATTTCAAGATACTAGCATCCCAACAGTTCAGAAATGAATCTAAGATGATGAATGAGCTTGTTGACACTCACCTAGAGAGGATTCAGATGCTGATGAGGATCTGTTGACAGTGAACGCCAGATCAGAGTCACTGTCATCAGGCGTTGAAAGCTGAGACACTGATGGGGAGGTAGGAGGATTGGCCTGAACAGTTCCTTATGGACAAAAACAACATAATTTTACCGTAATGGACCTGTGCATTTCTTTCTTTTTCTTTCTTTTTTTTTGTTGGTGCCAACAATATTTGGACTCAAGGGAAATTATTTTGGAACCATTTATAAAAAGAAAACCATTATTTTGAAATAAAGTTGACTGAATTATCTATTTGACTGTATTAGTTACAAGGAACTCTGGAAGGGAAACAGAATGTGATCTATTTTTCCAGTTATAAAGAAGAATATATAAAATTGAACTCACTGTCACTACCAAGGTCATTCTACAGTTGCACTAAAAACCAACTACAAAAAATCAATAATAATATTGTAATATTTGAATTACCTTCCTAACAGTAAAACAGTAGCACCAATCAAAGGTTTGAACTAAATTTGTTTCTCAGGATTTATTAAACTTTTTGAAAGAAAATAATTGCTTGAGACAGTGTGGTTAAAGCTGAAATATAGACAAAGAAGCAGCTTAAATATATTTTTGAATGGTCTAAGTTATTGTCATACTTTCATTCATGGTCAATTACAATTTTGATGACTTAAAAAAATGAATGGATGTTTCCAGACTTTTAACTGGTAGTGTATAGAACATTTATACATGTCATTGCAATAACAGTTTTTTCAATTCACATACATTTATCATTATTTTTGATAAAATCTTACCTAATATTCTAAGCCGGTTCACGACTCCATGCAGTGTGAAGAAGGCCCACAGAACCTGAGAGGAGTCGACACACAGCAGATGACTGCGTACCCCTCCGTTGACCCCATGATGCACATCCCCATTGGCCAGAAAGGTAAAGCTGAGAACATCGCCCGCTGCTGGCACAGGAAAATGCCTGTAGACCACCCAATACTCCTTACGGTCCAGAAGTACATCTGGGTCAGCTGGTAGCTCTCCAGCACTGAGGGTGCCTGGATCACAGGAGGTCATACCAAAGAGAAGAGCCCCAAAGTAAGGCAAGCCCAGATGGCCCACCTCCACGTACAGCGTCTCGCCCACCCGGACAGGCCTGTCGCTAAACATCAACGTCCGGCTGCTGTCCAGGAAGTGCGTACATGCCACTGTGCGATCATTCGACAGAACTACGTCAGGGCCTCGCACTGGGTGAAAATGCATGTTAGCGTCAAGTGGTGTGGGGAGCCCGCGGGCAGGCCTTTGTACATTGAAGGAGGCAGATGAAGAGGATGTAGAGGAAGTAGAACAACAGGGTATGAGCTGGTTGTAGTTGCTAAGCTGTAGCGTGGCAAATTTTGCTGCCGCAGCCTGGTTGCTCTCTAGCTGGTTGTTGCTGTAGTTGGCCGAGTCGTGGTTGCTCTGGGGAAGACAGGCACTGAGTCGAGCGCTACTCAGACAGCTTGTGCCCACGCTCTCAGCAAATGTGCTCTCTGTGAGAGGAAAGGAAGACCAGTGAGTCACTATAAATAATAACTAGTTTAATTTCTTCTGCTAAGCCTTTTTTACTCTTTTCGACCTTTGGATCTGCAATTTGCCCCCATAACAGGAGCTGTAATGAACTCTTAATTTGTTTGTGAAGCAAGAGCATTTACCCTTTATATATTGACCTTTGTGTGATGAATGAATGATGAATAAATAGTAGGAAAAATTACCACCTTTACTTCAGAGGGAACATATTATACGCAAGACAGTAAGCTAGTGTTCTGATTAGACATCAGAAGCAGCATGATTTACAACAAAAGCTAAGCCTAATGCCAATATGTAACTACTACTACAGTACACAAATTTCTCACCAGCAAATGAGAAGTGTAAAACAATTTTTAAAACAAACATTTACACAAACCGAACACCAGCCGCAAATTTTATACACAGTTTTCATTTTTCAAAAGTACATGTGGGACCAGATTTGAGTGTCACAGCAATTCAGTTTTAACCCATAATTGTGAACCAATTTGAGAGACCATTTTGAAGGCTCAGAAAACCTTTGCAGGTTTTTTTGAGTTGATTAGCTGACTGGCATGTCACCATATTCTAATTGATTAAGATTTGTTGTAATTTGTTGAGTTTTTGTCAAATGGGAGCCTAAATCATCACAATTAAAAGAACTGAAGAGTTAATCTACTTCAGGCTGTATGCGCTGAATTTATTTATTACACCAGTTTCACAGTTTGTATTAAATTACTGAAACAAATGAACTTTTACACTACGTTCTAATTTATTGCCATGCACCTGTATACCGCATTACACAGAATAATAGTATATGAAAATATATTTTTAGTGAGATTTAAAGAACATTTTAGTTTAAACAAAAGAATTATATTAATTTGATTTGAACTAAAGATAAATTTGATTTTTTTCCTCAGGTGGTTTAATATGGTATTTCCCATCACAGATCAAAAAATCTTTCAAAATATAATTCTTTCTTTGTAAACCAACAAAACTAACAACACAGGCAAAATATTTCTATAGGTCTGGGTTCGGTAAGCCTTCAAGTTATACAGGGACCCTTTCTCCTGGAACATGCAGCAGCCCTGACCAAACATGGTCAATGTTCTTGCCAGACAAAAGGTAAACAAGGTCAGCAATGGAGAAATGGAACACGAAAAAAAGATAGAACAAGAAGCAGGTTTAGTGTTAGTCTTTAGTTATAAAATTTGTCACAGCATTAGTATTTATGCAAAAAAGAGTACATGATTCATAACTAAGAACAGACATTGATTTACAGTATACTGAACATGTGGTTTGTTTTTAGTCCTCTAATTCTGAGGCTGTTGAATCTCATTTGACTGGCACATTTCAGAGCTGTCAGTCTGGGTGGGAAGTGATTACAGCACCTCAGTATAGACATTACTCTAACATTTAGCCCTTCTGTGTGCCTGTGCGGCCTCATAGAAGTAGTTCCAGCAAAGCTGTAAGGCTGCAATCTAATGTTAAAATGAGCTCTTGAAATGCCAGTTATCTAAGTATCTGATGCTAGTTCTAAAGTCAGGGTTGACACTGAAAAACACTTTACCACAGATGTCCTTGTAATAGTCCTGACTAGATGGTAACTACTGCTCCAGTACAGACATCCAGTGTTTTCTTAGTGTAAGAGTTTTCATTAGACATGGCTGTCTATAGCTATCATGGAAGAAATCTACATTGAGCTGTCACAGCCAGAGTGACATGTCCCAGATGACCGTTCTCTGACCTACTTAGAACAGCAAAAGTTTGTGAAAACCAGTGGTATACTGCAAATCTGTGGGGCCATCCCGCAGCGATGATTTCATATGAACGCTTGAATAGTGGTGATGATGGACGCATTGTTATTTGTGGCAATCTATTTTTTGCTTATACACTTTTACTTTATGTATTTGGAACTTTAAACTCTGTAATAACTTTGCAGATCACTGGGCCTATGTAGTTGATATTATTATTAATGCATGTCAAGTGTTTGATTTTAGAGACTATTTTTGCCTTTTTGGTACTACGTAGGGATCCACAGGTTTAGTAACAAGCCCATTAATAGCTAAAATTCTCCCATACCAGTTGATGTTTCCAGCAACATTATTAATTAAAGACTGAATTTTTAGAAGTGAGTCAGATTATCTGAACACCTACCCAGTAATGTAACTTCTTGTGTGATTCCGTAGATGTCTATGATGGCCCAGAGCGGGCAGCCAACACTTAGACCGCAGTGGAAGAGGATGGGTTCGCCATCATTGATGCTATAGAAGACCCGTCCATGTCGGTCAGCCCAGAAGGCCACAACATTGTCCCGCATGGCCAGCCTCTCAGGCAGGGCTTTAGCCCAATATCCTGGCCGCGTCACCAGATCGGGACAAGCATATTTGGGGATGTCAGCTAAGGCAAGCTCGCTAGGGTCTAAGCTGGTGAAACCAAAACGTAGAGCTCCGCTCCAGCCTGTGTGGACACCTGAGAGGCGCAAACGCACCTTCTCATACAAACACACGGGACGTTGACAGAAGGTGATGCCATTGCAAAAACTGTTCTTCCGGGTGGCCCGGCGCAGTTGTGGATCCAGTCGGATATTTTTGCCTTTGGAATGGGGATGAAAGCGTGGAGACTCAATACTGATTGGAGGACGAGAGTTGTGACGCTCCACTCCACTGTTGGAAACAGAGCAGTACTGCCGACTGGCCACTGGGCGATGCTGCAGGCTGCTCTCTGTTTGAATGAAAGCATTAGAGCACATGAGAAACATGTAAAAAAAAATCCACAAAATACATACACAATGTTATACATACAAATGGAAAATTTTAATTTATGTATGGCAACTAGTACATAAAATAAATGACAATAAATACATAAAATTACTATTTTATCAATCAAAATAATTAGCAAATGCACATATCCATATTAAAGAAATCCTTTAAAAGACTACTGGAAATGCAAGATTAATTTTTTTTAAATCTTGGAATAAACATGATTCTGAAAAATCACTTAGAAACTCCATAATTCTAATTCCTTTTATAAAAAATCCTTTACACTCAAATCAACAAAATTATTGTTTGAAAAGACAATGCAATAATGAACAAGAACATTAGTATCGGTGGTATAAAACCTTTGGAAACCATTGTATATCCTTCATTCTATTCTTGTTTAGTCTAGTGAAACTTATAAGTGCACTGGTTTTCACTATAGGCATCTCTCACAAGGGCACTATTCCAGGAAACAACGGCATATAAACAGCAGCACAAAGAAGTATGATGATGACATCGTTGAAAATACCCATAACTCACTGCACATACTTTTGAATCAAAGTAGAACAAAAAATGGATGTGTCTTGCACAGTTTGGAAGTGCAAGTGCATTTGTAGCATCTGTTGTTGTATTTTGTGAGGGTGTGTCAGTTATTGGAATTCTTCATAAAAAATGAGGATGTACACCGCACATTGTCATTATGATTATGATTTTCATTGTCATTTTCAAAAAATATAAGTACTGCATTTAAAAAATATGTCGCAAAAATATATGCTTCATATTTCTTGTCAGAAAAGATAGAATTTTGTGTGTGTGACAGAATACTAAAGTATGTAAATACTTTGCATTTAGTATCGCCTTCCACTTTACATTCCATAGCGGAAAACTGTATTAAACTGCAATTTGTGGATGGGCTAAAATGGCAGGCTCGTGTTTTTTTATCAACCGATCTAAGGCATAAAATACAACATTCACCTTCTCACAGGCTGTGATTAAAAGAGCTCTCTGCTGATTTGTGTATAGGCTTAGAAGAGGTGAGAGCCATAAACGCCACTTGTGAAACAGAGCGTGGTTTTCGTGGCTTCCAAATATAGGCCTACACTATCCAATCAGAGCTGTGGCTAATGACAATGCCACTGTCCACTCCCTTGACTCCTATCTCCTAGCACACACACAAACACACACACAAGGCTCTATAGCTCTGTCTATGCTGTAAGTGTTCAACTGTGCCATTTCATGCCAACACAGTCTCACCCCAACCTGTTCTTTCAGTTGTTTGGCTTAATTTAATGGTTAATACATGCATTTGTAATATATATATATATATATATATATATATACACTACAGTAAAGTTCTCATTCAATGTGTTTTCTTTATTTTCATGACCATTTACATTGGTAGATGCTCACTGAAGGAATCAAAACTAAGAATGAACACATGTGGAATTATGTACTAAAAAAAAGGTGACTGAAACTGAAAACATCTTTTATATTCTAGTTTCATCAAAATAGCCACCCTTTGCTCTGATTACTGCTTTGCACACTCTTGGCATTCTCTCGATGAGCTTCAAGAGGTAGTCACCTGAAATGGTTTTCACTTCATAGGTGTTTCATAGGTGTTTCATAGGAATTTCCTGCTTTATCAATGGGGTTGGGACCATCAGTTGTGTTGTGCAGAAAGCAGGTTACTACACAGCCGACAAATTTGGACAAATTTTAAAATTCATATTATGCCAAGAAACAATCAGCTAACTAATGAAAAACGAGTGGCCATCATTACTTTAAGAAATGAAGGTCAGTCAGTCCGGAAAATAGCAAAAACTTTAATTTTGTCCCCCAGTGGAGTCGCAAAAAACCATCAAGCGCTACAATGAAACTGGCACACATGAGGATCGACCCAGGAAAGGAAGACCAAGAGTAACCTCTGCTTCTGACAACAAGTTAATCCGAGTCACCAGCCTCAGAAATCGCAAGTTAACAGCAGCTCAGATCAGAGACCAGATAAATGCCAAACAGAGTTCTAGCAGCAGACCCATCTCTAGAACAACTGTTAAGAGGAGACTGCGTGAATCAGGCCTTTGTGGTCAAATAGCTGCCAGGAAACCACTGCTAAGGAGAGACAACAAGCAGAAAAGATTTGTTTGGGTCAAGAAACACAAGGAATTGACATTAGACCAGTGGAAATCAGTGCTTTGGTCTGATGAGTCCAAATTTGAGATCTTTGGTTCCAACCGCCGTGTCTTTGTGTCACATGCCTGGTTCCCACTGTGAAGCATGGAGGATGAAGTGTGATGGTGTGGGGGTGTTTTGCTGGTGACACTGTTGGGGATTTATTCAAAATTGAAGGCACACTGAACCAGCATGGCTACCACAGAAGGAAGAAAGAAAGTGATGGAGTGCTGCGGCAGATTACCTGGGGTGGCTATTTTGAAGAAACTAGAATATAAAAGATGTTTTCAGTTATTTCACCTTCTTTTGTTAAGTACATAACTCCACATGTGTTCATTCATAGTTTCGATGCCTTCAGTGAGAATCTATGTAATGTTTAAATGGTAAATGGTCATGAAAATAAAGAAAACAATTTTTAATTTCAGTGCCCCCAGCGCTACCCCAACCTTAAACCTACCCACCTCTGAACAATACAAAACACACACACAAACAAGCAAAGTATGCACTCACATCTCCTTCAAAAACATACTCCCATCTCGTAGAATGACGCAATCACGAGACAGGCAAGAGTCAATTGCATTTTACAATCAAAGCTGATGTAAGGCTTCTTCTTATTTTTTCAAAAGTTGAATGTAAAAACCTTATCTAATTGGTCATCTTGGCCACTAAACTGTTCATGTATATATAGGTCAGTGAATTTGCCATTCAATACTTTCAATTGAAAGCAATTGGCGATACTGATTTTGCGCACAGACTGCAGCAGCAGCGGATGAAAACAATGTGCTTATAAATGTGTAAATAATATAATATAAATAAAACAGTTTTGACTGTTAACATTGCAAAAAAAAACATCCCAATAAAAAAAATAATAATCACATCCCTACATATATGCAAATATGGCAATGTTATTGACCGATGTAACATTTAAAGGAGCCATATGTAAGAAATTTATTGTAATAATCATAAAATGTCTCTGTTATGTTCAAAAGGCATTAAGAA
>JAUMHR010000064.1:1799377-1812559 GCA_032361145.1 Enteromius fasciolatus
CTGGATCCAGAACACTTAAGAAGAGATGATGCCAACCCCACAGAGGACTTCAGATGATGCCAACCCTGGAACAACACACAGACTACCGAACTCTGCTACTAATTTATAATGTTCCTTGTCTGTTCGATTACGTTACTAATTGATCTTTATCTCACATCTATGACATATGTACATGTACAAACTACTACTACATATACTGTAAAACATTACTATGTATCATGAAAAGCGCTATACAAATACATTTGAATTGAATTGAACTAAGTAACCATAAGCAAGAGTAATTAGCAAAGTGCTTTCTGTTTGTTTGTTTGTTTGTTTGTGTGTGTGTTGTGCATGCTGATGAGAGATTTATTTTGACCTTAGTGATGGGTGGTTGAAGGTAGCTTTCTCCACCCCTTCCCCCAAAGACTAATGAACAACAACAAGCGGGCCTCCCTTTCTTCACAGGCACAAAAGATCAGTCTGGGTACTAAAGAGAGCATATGCCACTGAAATCAGCCGGATTTAATTGGTAAACAACATTTAATCGCAGTCCCCTATAAAAACATATTTTTTTACGTTTTTCGGCATGCGTTTTTATCTCAAACATTTTTAACTAATTTTACAGACTATTTGTCACCTCAAAGCAAAATTCGGCTGTGTAACTTCACTTTTATTTATTTCGTTTTGTTGTTTTTAAAGAGTAATTTACATGTATTAATGCTAAAACATTTTCACATATGCAAAATAAAACTGAATTTAACTAACAAAAATTAACTGAAATAAAATAAAACATAACAGTATGTAAACTTATTTTATTTTAGCTATTGCAGCGGCCACATTTCACCATTTTCGTTTAAGATGTAGTTGCCATATGGCCTGGCTAAGTTCCCTCGATTGGCTCTTATCAATTATGGCCTCCTAATAATCCTCATCTCCACTCTCTTTCTCCTCTTGCGCAGCATCCAATTGTGTGCAGCACAGTTGTTGGTCAGTGGGGACTGTGTGCTTTGGGTGCCAAAAATAGTACATGAGAAAAGCACTATATGAATGCTTTATTTATTCACACATTTGAGTACCCGGGCTGTGACTGGGCCACTCAAGAACATTAACAGTTGTCTTTAAGCCACTCTTGCTGTGTGCTTAGGTGTTATTATCCTGTTGGAAGGTGAACCTTCTGCCCAATCTGAGTTTCTGAATGCTCTGGACTGGGTTTCCTTTAAGGTTATCTCTGTATTTTGCTGCACTGAGTGTTTCTTCTGCTCTGATGAGTCCCTTTTGGGATGGTACAGAGCTGGTTTCATTTATAAATCATGCTTAAAATTAAGGTTCATCAGACCAGAGTGTGCTGTTTTAGAGTATGAGGGCCCTGTATCAGCTTTTTTCTTTTTTTTTTGCTAATTCCAAGTGTGTTTTCATGTGTCTTATCTGAGGAGAGGATTGAATCTTGCCACACCACTGTTAAGCCCAAATTGATTGTTGCAGTGATCTTTTTCCTTCCGTAGATTTCTTCTATCTCCACATGTGAGTGACCATCAGGTTCTTGGTCACCACAGTAACCAAAGCCATTCTCCATCAGTTGCTCAGTTTGGCCAGAAGGCTAGATCAAGAGAATCATTTTTGTTTCAATCTTCAATCCATTAAGGTTAACAGCGAAGCAGAATTGTTTTCTGAACTCTTTCACACATGTGGCTTTCCACATGTGTGGCTTGGCTCAAATCTGTTTCTCATCTCTTCAGACAGTTCCTTTTGACCTCAATGCATGATCTTTGTGCTGATACACACTTTTTGCTTTTAAACCTTTTATTAAGAAGTGTAGTAACAGCTACAACAATATGAATGTTCCTGAGCTAAAATCCAACTGTCCAAGGTATAAATACTTATGCAATTAAATCATTTTAGTTTTTTTTTTCTGATTAACAATGAGTTTTAAAGAAATAACCTTTTGACATTCAAATTGTTTCATTATGGCAGATTTCTCAAAGCAAGACATTTTCATCAAATACTGATTTTCTTTTTTTTTTCAAATAAATGTTTTATTTAGTGATCGAATAACCTTGCAATAGTTACAAATTCCAGGATTAATTTTCTGATATGCAGAAAACACACACAAAAAAAACAACAACAACAAAAAACATAAATAAACACCCCTTCCCCAGCCTGCAAGTATACAATACAGTGACAATCAAAACAACTTGTAGTTTCGATACATTGCTTTAAGAAATAGAATTCCTCTTAAGGTAACAAAAGAAAGGGTCCCAAATCTTGTGAAAGTGTCCGAGGTTGTTTTTTTTTATATATTTCCAAAGATGTTAAAAATCTGTACAGTTTTATGGAGTGCAGACTGATGTGGGGGGAAAGTAATTTAAAGCAGTTTAACATAAGGCAGCAACATAATAAAATGTGAACAAATTAAGATATTAATACTTTTGCAAGGCACAGTATATATACAGCAGTCAACATTTGAAGTGGATCATAAAAGTTCGTCAAATAGGTATTGTTTTTGATTATAGGACATCTTTGATTAAAGGTTTTGATCCACTTTGAATGTTGACTACTGTATGTATATATATATATATATTTTTTTTTTTATTATTAAAATTAAAATTTAAAGATTTTCAAATCACATGAGTTATTCACAATATAACACAGAGAACAAACATGTTTAAATGGAGAAATACACTTTGCGGGTCTCAAAAAGTTGGCACAGAGACAACAAAGCTTTAAAAAAGCAAGAATGTTTTTTTAATTAAGCTGCAAATCACATCATCTGCAGTGCACAACATCATCAAAAGATTCAGAGAAACTGGAGAAATATCTGTGCGTATAGAGACAAGTCCTAAGACCTTTGTTGGATGTTTTGACATTAGTAAATTGGCCCAGGAATATTTCCCGAGACCACTGTCGGTAAACACAATCCACCGTGCCATCTTCAGATCCCAATTAAAGCTCTATCATGATTAAAGGAAGCCATCTGTGAAGATAGTCCTGTGGGCCAAGGCTCATTTAAAATGGATTGTTTTCAAAGTGGAAAAGTGTACCCTGTCCATCAAAATGACAATGTTAAAGCCTAATGCAGCATATACCCACACACACACACACATATATATATATATATAGTAATAAGCATTAAAAAAATGTAAAAAACAGAAGACACTTTTAGGACCTATGGCTAACGCCTTTATACAAGTCTTTCAGGAGAAAAGTTCATGCCCATGTTATTTCCCAGCTACCCAAATCCACTGGTACATTATAATCCAAACTGCCTTTTATTCAAGGCCCGTATCACTGCCAGTGTTGTGCTAATTACAAAGCCACCATAATTGATGCTTGTGAAAACACTCCATGCTGCCATCATACTTGACACAAAGGATGAAGCACAGAACACCCTGTGCTTGGCCGAACACTGAGTGCGCTTTAGTCGTCACACTTTTCCCAAACGCCTTGCAGCTGCTCCTATTGTGGTCCCTGAAGGACTTGAGCAGAGCCTATGTTTCTCTGACCACCCCTCCTGCTGTCTGACAGCACTTAAATGAGCTCATTGAGACCCCCGTGCTGGAACAATTGCATACACTGATTCTATGCAGTGTGACCACAAAGCATTCCCAGTGCAGGATTCCAATGCACACGCGAACACAGGTCAGAATGCCCCAACATGTCATGGTCAGGGTGAAAGGGGATTGTTCAGATATTTTCCCAGCAATATTTGAAACGTTCACACGGGCCTGAATTCCAATTCAAACAATAAAGTCAGCTGCATTTGTTTGTCTAGTGACCCCTCATTAAGAACAAAAGGCGGTCATCTGTCTGGTTACTGAAACATGCAGTGGCCCCAAAAAAAGTATTTGGACATTTTAGTCACTTACATTTTTTTATGTGACTGCATTACATACAGTGCCCTCCACTAACATTGAAACCCTTGGTAAATCTGAGCAAAGGTGGCTGTAAAAAATAAATCTGCATTGTTTATCCTTTTGATCTTTCATTCAAACAATGAAAAAAAAACAATTCTCCAATACTTTTTGACCACAATTATTGGCACCCCTTGAATTTTTGATGAGTAAAATATCTCTGAAGTATATTCCCTTTCATATTCACAATTTTGAGAACTCCAAGGTTATTATGGAAATTAAATTATCCAGCCATGGTTTCTTGTTTCACAGAAATATATATAGGAGGAAAAATAAAGCCCAAATTCCCTTAATCATCAACACAATGAAAGAAAAAACAAATAAAATATTTATGAGGGGCAGCAAAAGATAATTGAGCTTCACCTATTAGCAAAGTGGCTTT
The DNA here is from genome assembly GCA_032361145.1 of Enteromius fasciolatus. NCBI lineage: Eukaryota > Metazoa > Chordata > Actinopteri > Cypriniformes > Cyprinidae > Enteromius > Enteromius fasciolatus. The sequence continues at coordinate 1,803,650 of JAUMHR010000064.1, forward strand.
AAGAAAAGAGCTAGAGCAGTGAAAACATAAAATGTTACAAAGCTGCTTGGAAGAGGATGTGTACACCTAATACACGGTGAAGAGTAGAGTTTGAGTGCCTAAAGACTCTTCAAGGACCACAGCTGGAGAATTGCAGAAAACAGTCTCGGGGTCAGAAAACCTTTAAAAAATAATCAAACAGCCCCTACATCAGCACACATTTTTCAGGAGGGTTTAAGAAAATCTTCCTCACTCAATCTCCAGCATGTTCAGTTGTTAGACAGGACTGGAACTACAAATAGGACTGGCTTCTCTGATCAGATGAAACAAAAAAATTAGCTTTTTAGCAGCAAACACTGAAGATGGGTTTGGTGAACACAGGGATAAAAAGTATTCCATGTGTACAATGAAATGCACTGCTGTGTTTTTGATGTTGTGGGCCTATATTTCTGCTGGAGGTCCTGGACGTCTTGTTTAGACACATGGCATCATGGATTCTATCAAATACCAACAGATAACAAATCTAAAACTGACTGACTCTGTTAAAAATCTTATAATGGGCCATGGTTGGGTCTTCCACTGGGACAATAATCTAAACACAAACATCAAAATAAACACAAGAATTAGTCACTGAGCACAAAATAAAGCTTTTACTGTCCCAGTCCTCTGACCTGAACCCTGCAAAAAATTAGTGAGGTGAACTAAAGAGGAAAAGCACTATCATGGAGCTGGTATTCTGAAGAGATTCTGCATGAAGGAGTGGTCTCTTTTCTCTTATCAGGTGTTGTCCAAAATCTTCAGCCATTACAGGAGAAAACGCAGAGCTGTTATCCTGGGAAAAGGACGTAGCAATAATTGGGTGCCAATAATTGTGGCTAACATGTATTGGAGAAAAACATTTATTTCATCCTGAGTTTTTCTCCCCATTTTCAGTTGTTTTACTTCAGTGATAGGTTTGAATTTTGTGATTTTTTTAATGAAAGATTAAAAGGATAAACAAAGCAGATTTTATTTTCACAGTCACCTTTGCTCAGATTTACCAAGGGTGCCAATATTAGTGGAGGGCACTGAATGAAGATCATGGTTTGTATCTTCCATTTGAGCTGAAAAGCACTTCTTTGCAATTCTGTGTAAATCAAAATCTTCTCAAGTCTTTCTTAATTCTTTCAAAAATCAGATCTATGCTATAATATCAATGGCAACCTTGTTTACTTGTCATATTGACACTGTGTTAGGTTGTATGATCAGTGGACAGCACTAAACATAAATGATTTGAAATTGTACTTTTCGCTTTGTAAGATTATAAAAAGCCAAAATGCATGTGCAGTCTTTTGGTTTGTAGCATATAAATTTAAATGACCCAAAACATACAAGCTGCAGGAGAAGGTTCTTTTTTTCCCCTGGGTTTTTATGCCAATTTTGCTGTTGTATTTGCTTGAATGAATATGCTTGCTGTGGTATTGGAATCCTTGAATGTCACTGGTATGAGACACTGAAATGCTGGGACAACCCCACTTGGACGCATTATTGCAACATGTTCCTGCCTTGACTGCAAAATAAACACCAATGTGACAACTTAAATTTGCAAATCCAGTATATATATATATATATATATATATATATATATATATACACACACACACACACATATACGGTCATGGAATTACTGCACATACGACTTCATGTATGAAAAAAAAAAAAAAGTTTATTGTCAACAAGTATCACAAATATATGAAAAAATATAGCATAAGAAATATATTAATTTAGTCAATAAATAGTCACACATATCAAAACAGCCTTGCAAGAGTCACTCCTTTTAGTAGTGCTTATGGGAGGACTCCTAACAGACTGACAACAGTACAGACATGAGGTATTCGGTGTTTGATTACGGACAAACTAACATTTTGATGAATTGGATTGCATTCTAAGGCATGACAGGCTCATTGTTTCAGCTTCCATTGTCTTAAGGCAGAGCCTACACTGAACTACATTCACTGTTCAAAAACAAAACTAAAAGTAGCAGTACACATTAGCACCTTCACATCTAACAACTTCTCATCTCCCCAGAACTACTCTCCTAATAAAAAAAATAAATAATAATAATAGTAATGTTGTCGACATAAAGGAAAACAATCCCTGAGCAACCTGTAAGACATGGGGCTTCTTTTGATAACCACAAACATGATTATCAATAGTCAAACAAAATCAACAAATAAAAAATAAAAAAAAGAGGAGAAAAAAAAAAAAAAAAAAAAAAAGAGAAGAGATTCTCTCATGGAGGTAAAACTGAGTGTTTCATATTGGTTTGTGTTACATCAAATTGTCAAAGTTTTTAAGTCAAGTATGGACCACAGTGTTAAAATTCTAAAACAATCTGGGGGAGCTAGGTTTCATCACCCATTGTCTTCAACACGCAATATTAAGCAATTATGGAATATTGGTGGCAAGACAGGAACTAACAGTTCCTGAGCCTTAATACTGGAAAGATCACCTCAGGGATCATACAGTCATTGTATAAATAAAACTCTCCCCTGTCAAGAGGTGAGAAATTAATCAGACCACTTTTAAGAGTCCATCTCAGCAGGACGGTGAGGTAGTAATGGGACTCTGCATGAAGGAAAGAGGGCTGGCCGCTGTGTGGATGGGGAAATTAAACACTGTGCTGCTTTTGCTAATGGCTGGGCTTCCTGCCTCCGAGGAACACGTAGAGGAGGCGAGCACTTGGGATTCGAATTGCAGAAGCTGCCCCATGAAGCTGAAGTTAGGCGAGATGATGCTGCGGCGCTGTTTGACAAACTCAAAGGCCTCTTCAAGTTTGACACGGTTGGTGCGCATCAGATAAGCCAAACATATGGTAGCAGAGCGTGAAATACCCGCTTGGCAGTGAACGAAGACGCGTCCACCTTTATTCCTTACAGAATCTATGGGAAAAGAAAAAAAAAAAAATTTAGTGTTGGTTAAAATTCAATTAAACAAGCTCGGCCATATTAGGAACCCAAAGACAGTTTAAACAACTTCTCTAAACACACATTCAATTGCTAATTACTCTCTATAGGTTTGCTGGTCATGGAAGCCATCTAATTAAAGAGACTGGAAAAGTTAAACCAAGCAGGGATTCGATTAAGAGGGGAAACACCTCCTCCCCCCCCCCAAATATAGAATACACAATGGGGGGTTGAGGCATCCCTGCTAAGTGCCCTGATCTGATAGGAGGGCAACAGAGACCCAGAGACACTACCTTTTGTTCAGGCTAAACAAAGGATGCAAAGCATTCAGACGGAGCCAGTTGCCCCATGAAAAGATCAGGTCACAGCCTGGTGTTATTTGAAAAGGGGGCACCTCTTTAAACAGGATGAGAGGATGATGTAAGCTTTAGTGGCTGTCAGTCCTGGGACATACAGCTGGTCAAAATGGAGGGAACTTTTGAAAAATTCAATTCAGACTTTAGTTGAATGGGGGTTGGGCTGGAAGTCTGCCTGCCTGCCAAAGCTCCTCATATGGTGACATCTGTTCCCCATTTCAAAGCAGAGGTTTGAATAATATCAACAAATAATAATACTTACTGATAAATTCAATAGCTTCATTGAACCAGGAACTGATGTTAGCTTTATGGTTGTCCTCAACAGGGATACTCTTGTACTGATAGTGGTCTTCAAAATGGTTGGGGCAGTTGGAAGAGACGTTAATGAGGGCTGTGATTCCCAACATGTCCAGCATGTCTTTTCTAGAGGCGTGATAAGCACTGCCTAAATATAGGAATGGCAAAATTTCAACTGGACCACCCTAAATAAAAACAAAAAACAAAAAGGTAAATTTGTGGACAAGTTCACATTAGCCAAAGTCATTTTTATTCATAGCACAGTCGCTTATTTAAGGCATATGTATAAATTTACCTGATCATACAGAGGGGTTGTACATGAGTTGCAGGAGGAATCAGCGGGGTTTGAATGGCAGCTAGAGCTCAGAGGTAAACTCAAGCCTTGTGGGGGAACTGGCTTCGTACACATTTCAGGAAACTCAGAGGAAAATGTCTCGAATCCACCTAAAAATAGCAAAAAAAAAATGTTTTAAAACAGTGGCATTTACAAGTGTCTTGTTGACAACATTTGGTCGCACTTTTTAAATACAGAACAGTTGACAGTACACGAGTTCACGTCATATATAGAGAATGGTGTTATATAATAAAATAGCCTAAATTAAGTTATAGTTCAAGAGGAATCTTTTCGTACCTTTAAGAAGAAACACGCTTGCTCCACATGGATTGCGACACAAAGCATTCACTGCGAGCATTAAAGTCCCGTCTTTCTTTACTTCTCCCATTTCCAGACTGCGGTCATCCAAGAACACAACACTCTGGTAATCCCCGGACAGAAGCCTGTTCCTGGTGTCTTCGTTGGGTACAATGTGCTCCAGACCCAGGCCGCCTCTGGCCCTCCGGCGAACTATAGTACTGAAGCGCACATTACTGGAGCCCGATATATGGGACGAGCTGAAGGAGAAAAACGAACGACAGTCCAGAACCAGACAGTCTGGGTCATCTCCCTCCAACAGATCACGAAGCGAGGCCGAGTCGATGGTGGGCACTTCCATGATGACCATAGTAGAGAATGATAGATCTAAATACATACAGCGAGATAAACGACACGAGACGAAACGGCGAGCTTGAAAAGTTCTCTCTTAACTCCTTTGTTCGAGAGTCTGATCCAATAATAGTCCGTTGATAGGCGCGGAAATTTGAATTTTTTTTGTTTTCAATTAAAACCCCGATACTTTGTTTCTTGTCGTTCTTATTCTGATCTCAAAGGCGCTAAGCGACGGTTATATACTGACCTCCACGGCTTTAGTTGAGAAGCATGACGTCAAAGGCTCCGCCTTTCTTGGTCAGAGGCCCGCGTGAATTCGCACGTACGTCAGTGTGATTGAGATTGGCTAACCAAGCCCACATTATCTGATCCTGTCAAAACCAGTCGACCTCTACACCAAGAGACTGGTGATCTAGTCCAGTTTCCGAGTGATGTCAGTAAATTTATGTGGTGTATTGATGGTGATAATTTATTCATGTTGTTTTGTTTTTGTTGTTGTAGGGATGGTGGTATAGGGTTTTGAGGTACAAAATAGTTTTCCTTACAAACTGATCTTCAATCTTAGATCCATTTATCAGCCAGGTCGATGTTTGGCCATTTGAGATTATCAGCATTGGCCAATGTTGCTGTCTTGGCAGATTTGTTCAGTTGTCCCCTCTCTTGTCAGTTCCAAACAGGGCAAAGGACATTTTTAAGTGGGGTATTTTATGTAATGGTCTACAAAATCTTGTTTGAAAATATGTTCCAAATGGTAAGGAAAGATGCTACATATGTGCAGGTTTAAAATTGTAAGGTTTAAAATATGTGCACATAATAAAGAATTAGCTAGTGTCCCACTCTACTGATATTCAACAAAAATAATTTGTTGAAAAATGTTTGAGATCATATTGAGATCTCCAATTACTGGGGAGTTTTTCTCAGGAGAAAATCAAAAGGTTTATTGAAGATATCATGTATTTATTTATGTGAGGTTAATAACTCTTTATCATTTATGAAATTCAGTAAAAGTACAATAATAATTGTCAAAACTGAAAGAATGTTTAGGCTAATATTTCCATTGTTTTATGTGATTTTGTAAAAAAAATATTGTTTGTCAGATAAATAACAAGATAATTAGTGAACCTGTACTCATAAAAGTTTACACTTTGTTTTTATTGTACAGGAGTACATAGTGTGCAATGCTGCGAGAGCAAAGGAAAACCATAAAAGTTAATCACTGTATAGAAACTTGAGGTCTAGTAAATTTCCATCAGCTTAAAACACAAACCAAGAGGCCATGGTGTAAGAGACCTATATTTTCAAGATGATCAACATGTTGATTGTAGGGAGGAAAAGTGTGTTGCTACGGAATTGGTGTGTAGTGCATGCAGTGGGTTGGTTTAGACATGTTTCATAAAAAACATGCAAATTAATGCTTGCAGCTATAAGAGTGAATATGCTTTAATTAAATATGTAATATTGTGTTACTTAATAATAATAAAGGGGTTGTTATAAATAATTTCTGGGGTTGTTGTACAGAAAAAGCAAGTAACAGAATTACTGTTAAAAAACTAATGGAGTCAGCAGAGACATGCAAGCCACAAGATGAGACTGTAATGCCCCAGGAAGAACACTGTGTACTGCATCTATGGGTTAGAAACTAGTTTGCATGCATGAGAATGCCACAGCATTGTTCATTGTAACATTTAACTTTGAAAATGTTCACTTATATTTGCTTTACATTACAAATTATTATTTCTATCTATAATATGAAAACCATTAAATTATATACAAAATAAAATTTAAGATTAGCCTGCTTTTTTCTACAAAGACAGACACACAATTTTTATTCACCAAAAGTACAAATTCTGCAAATCAAATCTTTAGAGCAGGAACATGAGCCATGTAAAATAATTTAAAACATATATTTCTGAGATTACTTACACTTGCATGTTCTGATTGTTAGAAAGGGAAGTGAAATCATGTGACAAATGAGGCATTTCCTTGGTGTAGCAAATAGAATATACCAATGTCATCACAGACCATTTACGGACAGAGGTGCCTCTTGGCAACTGTTGTTAGACCTGGGAAAATACTCTGTATGTCCTTTTGCCTCTTTTCCATAAACCATTTATTTTTTCATAGATTCTGTACATTTGACAGCTGAAGTTTCTAGAATGCATCCATTAATGACATAGTGACACACTGCATGATGCACCACATTATTCAGCCACAAGCCCGCAACATAGTTGGGTGAATATGTACAATGTATACCATAAAACTGTTAGATTTAATTGTATTATATTAACTGTTATATCTAATAACATATAATATATCTTATAATATCCTAAGTGTGTGTTTGGTTTTTTACTTTTTTTTATTTTTACTTTTGTGCAAGTTTTTTTTTTTCAGCTCTATTGCCTAGAAATTGCTCTTTGTGTGTGCAGTTTCTGTAACATATTTATAAAATACTTCTCTAGTAAAAGAAAAAAATATTCATTATGTGAAAACTCTGTAGAACCCTGTATGTGATTTCTCAAAGTTTAGGTAAGATACAGTATATCACTTGAACACTGGAGTTTATTTACAATAATGAGTAATAAAACATTTTTGTGTGTAATTTTGGGATAACCCTAACCCTTCTTGAGACTGATTGTGGTCAGTTCCCATTTTGAAATATTCAATTTCTTGTTTTTGAACCATTGCTGTTGATTCACCCATGTGTCTAGAATCGCTGGCTGCATTTACTGTCATATTGTCAATGGAACTTATGTTGTTTCAACTCACAGACAGTATGCTGTAACAGAAGTTCCTACTTTTGACATGAAAAAACAAACAAACAAAACTAGCTTTACGCAGACATGACAATATAAACTGACTAATTACCTAAGCCTATCATTATAAAATGAAGATCAGTTTTTAGACAAGCAGAATTACAATATAGGCTCTCATTATGACACAGCTTCATTCTCGGATTATACTGACAGATAAACTACTTGAAGAACACGGCAGAGCCACGTTTACGTGTTTGTAGAAATAGTTTTTGACTGTTGGACCACATAAACGGAAGCAAAAGCAGAAAAAATAAACTTCATCACCATAGGCAACGCGTTAAGTTTGCATGCCACAACCGGAAACAGAATCACGCTGCTAGCTTCCCTCCGACCAATAGGATTGTGCAAAGCGTCCTAAGCGGATGTCACATCCGGTCTGAACAGCCGGCAGGATTGAAGGAAGGTTTTGGAGTATCCCCCTACTTGTGTCGTTTATCTTTAAACATTTCTGACTTGATTTTATTCGTGCAGACACAATGACTTTCGATGTGCGGAGGTGAGTAGAGGACGTAGTTGGTGGTGGGCTTGTGTTTCTTCTTTAGTGCATGAATCAAACACGTCCACAATAGACACACTGGAAGTGTTTCAAAACCTAGTGAGCTATCTACCTAGTATTTATTTGGTTTTGGTTTTTTTGATGAACGTTCGAAACGCGTCTGCCATGCATTAAACAGCTCACTAGGTTTTAAGACAGTAATTCCATAAACTTCATCAGATTGCCCAGTATTTTGAAAACACTTCTACTACTATTTTTTTTCCTACAAAGCACCGAATGTTCTATAAAGCATTCTTTATGAGCACCAGACCGCTCTATATAAACATTAATGAAAAATTGAGCAGGTCTCGTGGCAACTGCATGGAGCATTTCATTTGGCTGCAGTTGAAAAGCTGTAGATGTGCATGTCTCCTTATTTAGTAGCATCCTTAATTCGTCTTCAAAAGACACATCAGAAGTTATGTTCCTTGCAAGAATTAGGTCAATTTTGCCTTAGACATAACAATTAATAGTAATGTTGCGTATTCCACTTGGCTCCACTTGTTTGAATGGTTGCTTTGTTTTTTTAAGCATGCTCAATTCCTGCTCATACTGGTTACACTGCATGGTTATGCAAATGCAAAACAGGACCCACAAAATGACACACATCACATCACATCACAAGTCCTGCTGCTTTTTGGAAACCAAATAATTTTCTATGAAAGAACATATTCACATTGAATCTGTAACTGAATGGTTTATTTGGTTGTACATTTGCAGTGATACATTAGGCACTGTCTGGTATTATCCACAAAACATGTCTGTAGATCAGAATGCACACAATACTTACTTATTTTTAAATGCATGACATAAAGTGTGTGTTGTGCTATGTGGCTTGTGTTGCCAATTATGGATAACAAATCAAGACAAACATTCATGTTTCATTTGTTGAAGACTTTGTTGAAAGAAACCATAAAAAATTCTGTAACACTTCAGAATAGGGGTCCAAAATAATGCATTAGTTAAGCATTAATTAATGGTTAATTTGTTCACAATTAAG
>JAUMHR010000064.1:1812806-1823690 GCA_032361145.1 Enteromius fasciolatus
GTGAACAAATTAACCATTAATTAATGCTTAACTAATGCATTATTTTGGACCCCTATTCTGAAGTGTTACCAAAAATTCTTATGGTCAACATATATACATATATGTTTAAAAAGTAATTTATTGATGATTTGTCTGCTCAAAACATCTTTTATAATTTTTTTAATTATCTGTGTTGATATTATCAGCGGTAATGCAATGGTTTCTTTTAATGAGTCGAAAATTCAAAAGAACAGCATTTGTTTGAAACAGAAATGTTTTGTGACATTTTAAGTTATTACTGTATCTTTAAATCAATTTCTTGTATCCTTGCAGAATATACGTATTCATTTGTCGATAGTACTTGTTTGCCTTGAGGCTCTAATGTTTCAGATGACCGTAGACAGATTGTGAATGAAATTAATTTAAATGTCAGTGGTAGCAGGCACCAGCACATTTCATGTCTTTGTTTACACTGAAAGTTTTGAGGCTGTTTTGGTCCGTGTTTAAATTTTTTTCCCCATTAATTTATTTTAGCATTTTTGGCTTACCTTACCTTGTTTAAAACAGTGACAGTTACACACAGAATGTGCATATTTAGGGCTACAGGTGTCTATTTTATCATAAAAACATAGGCGATAAGGCATCAACAAAACTTTATTTCCTTGTTTCCAATCATGCTTCCTTTTGTAGACTAATCTGATAACCCAATGAAAGGGACAAAGAGGCCTGAAATAAAACCATTAGCTCGTTATACAGCAGGAATCACTTCCTCTTTAAAAACACACAGAGAATAAGTTGTTTGACTGAGAATAGACCCATAAACCTCCTGCTGTGGAACACACACCATTATACAGCAGTTCATTCCTGCCTTGTATACACCTTCATCAATCAATAAACTCTATAATAATCGATTAACAACAAGAAATTTGTTCACAACGTCTTTTCTGTGAATGCACGTGTGAGTACAGGGAATGAGCATTGGTGTGTGGACGTAAAACAGATGGAGCAGAATAGAAAAGACAGAAATAAAAATGATGTAAAAAGCTCACCACATTGTGTACATGATTGTGATATTCCAAAATGAGTCATAATACTTTGTCTGATGTTGCAGTAATGGAGGACATCATTACAGTTTAATGTGCAAATTGGATTCTTTATTTTTTATGTATTGTAAGAGTTAAAGTCTCAAGTTAAATATAGTCTTCAAGGAATAGTTCATCCAAAAATGAAAATGTTGTCCTCATTACTCAAGTAGGTCCAAATATGTATGAATTTCTTTGTTAGATAGGATATTTAGAAAAACGTTTGTTATCAGGCTCAAGTTTGGGTCACCACTGATTTCCATATTAGGGGAAAAAGTTGTATGGAGGTCAATGGTGAACCAAAACAGCCTGGTTACAAACTTTATTTAAAATATCTTCTTTTGTGTTTAGATTTTTCTGTGCATTTTTAAAATCTGTTTTCAGTTGTGGTGGGATCTCTCTGTTTTTGAGATAATGTTAAATGTTACTCTTTTACATAGTGGTCGATTTGTATAAATTCATACATTGATGTTGAGCCTTGAATGAATAAGTGAATAGCATTTTTATATTAAACTGCATTTAATGAAAGTGCTGTTCACTATTCAGTTAATTAGCTATATGATAACAGGACATCATGTGAGTATGGTTTAAGTAGAGCAGTCTCATGTTTTCATTATTTCACAACATATCAAATCTTCTTTGGGGTCAACTTTGGTATATTTATCAGTCTCGCTTACCAAATTGGGTATTGCACGGGAAATGAAGACATCAACTAGGGATGTCAGTGGTTTAGGAACAGCATGTCCTTCTCCTGAGTTTTGCACAATGGGCTTCCCTTCTGCATCCTCTCAGCTCTTCTGTCTGAACACAGTGAACTATAAGGTTCCTGTTGTGGGAGGAGAGGGTATAGCAGAGAAACACAGGGCGTTTAACAGGAAGTTAGCCCCACTCCCCCCTCCAGCATTGCGTCAGCTTGGATCATTCATTTCACTGCAAGAAATGTTCACAGATGTAAGTGTTTTTGAGGGCAGGCAGCGTAAAGGGTTGGACCAGAGTGTAATTGTGGAGGTTTTCAAAGCCGAAAAAGGGCACAAGACTCCAAGCTGGATAGTTTTGCTTTGGAGCTCACACAGTTTGAGAGCTCCTTAAAAAGTCAGGGATTGGACGCATTCCTAAAGGGTGTAAAATTACACATGTATTCATGGAGAGTTTACCTCTTTCTTGGTGTTGTCTCAAACGAACTGAGAATTGTTGTTCCTTTCTGTTAACATGACTTTGACAGTTTTTTGTATAGTAACTGTCTGCCCTGTTTAATAGAATTGAAGTGTCATTTATTGATCCATTGTTCTCTATACTGTGTTTTATTCAAAGAAGGGCCAGTGTTTTTTTAAAGCATTCTAAGAGCATGGTGTAATTTGGATGTTTTTTTTAGTGCAGTACAGGGGAAATACATATAACCTGAAGAATTAAGTATTGTGTTAAGTACAGTTCATTTGCGCAAATAACTACACTGCAAAGCATCTTTTTCATGACCTGTGTCATAGGCAAATCATAAATCTGTATTTTTATGAAGATTGTTATATCTGTTGATTTTGTTATCTGCTATTTGTTGTTGTTCATATCAGTAACAAATGTCAGTCATGGCCTCAACACAGACAATTATGGAATGTGAAAACTTTTTTTTATTTTGATGAAGGGGCATAATCATCATGAAAATGCCACAATATTTACCAGAAAAATTCTGCCCCAAATTGTTGAGCTAAAATATCACATTGAATGTTTCTTATTGAGACTCATCATCTTTGTCTTGTTTTTCTGAACAAAATATGTAAACATCATTAAAACACTATACATTCTTTGGAGTAGCAAAATATATTACGAATAAGATGTTTTGTACTTATTTTGTCGTGTTTGGTTTCTAGGTATTTTTTGCTAGTTTCAGGCTAAACCTCAAAAGTTGTAAGGGGGAATAAAATCAAGTGACATTAATGCAGCAAAAACCAAAACGGCAAACTACAAGTACATGTATCTGTTTTTAAAGATGTCTTACTCTTTTGACGTTTAGTATAGCCTGAAGGGCCCTTTTTTAAGCAGTTTAGTTTTGAAATGTTCTTTGTTTGCCCTCTCTGACACTCACTCTGGTCTCAGTGATTGATGTGTATTTAGTCAGTGCTGACAGCCTTTGCTCTGACCTCAGCCACACTGTTGTATGAAGAAATTTGTTGGTGAGGAAGGTTGTGATTGTAAAGCAGCAATGCAGAGGAAGGGGTGTAACTCAAGTAGCGGGGGTCGCTCTAGACTGTTGCGTCTGGTCCGGTGTTTCATTGACAGAGGCCCATAGTTCGCATTCCTAAACTCCTCTGTAATGCCTTAAACTACGCTGGGAACACAATGTGCTTTCACATGAACTCTTCCCAGGAGTCTGCAATATTTACCTTCCTCCCCCTTATTCTTCTCTTTCTTTTCCTTCCAGGTTCGATATCTACAGGAAAGTGCCCAAAGATCTTACCCAGCCCACGTATACTGGAGCTTTCAGTGAGTGCCAAAGTTTATAATGTTAATCTGGCGTTATAGCTCGCTCATTCACTCCAGTCAACCAATAGCTTGCTTCATCTGGCAGTGATTTTTACAGCCTGTTGCTACTCTGCTTTATTTGTGTTCTTCCTTTTTTTTTTTTTTTTTTTTTACTGTACTCACATCAACATTCCTAGTATTAGTATTTTTCGGGAACAAATTTGCTGAGTCAGTTTTAGTTTCCTATGTTTGTATGGCTCATCGTTCCCTCATGATTCGCAAGGATGAATATTTGCAAGTCTAGGTGTTGCCGTTTGACTCATGTCATATGATACGTAGGACTATGTCATTTTGCACTCATTCCGGTGGCTCTTTCCATTGTTGTTTTGGCAATTACTTAACATTTAGTCATGTTTGCAGAAACCAAACCTGAACTCAACCTAAATATTTTGTTACTAAACCAGTTCTGTAATGAAGTTCTCACATACCCAGGGTAAATCTCAATAGTTTGTAAGTTAGGTGGTTGTATTAAAGGGACAGTTCACCCAAAAAGGGATATTGTCATCATTTACTCAGTTGTTCCAAACCTGTATAAGTTTATTTATTCTGCTTAATATTAAAGAAGATATTTTAAAGAATTGTTAACCAAAATTATTCCAACTTATACATACTGATAACGTCTATAATTCTTACAGGTTTGGAATAACTTGAGAGTGAGTAAATAGTGAGCTATCCCTTTAAGATATTTTCAGAATGAAAGTCTACTAAGATAACATCTGTTGGATTTTTTCCTTCTAGTTGACAAAATAGTTCCTTATAGTCAACGGGAAATTAAAAGGGAAATATATATAGACAACAGCATATGTCTGTTTTTTTTATCTGTATAAAAACCAATGAGTAAAACTAAAATCAATAACCTACAAAGATAACAGCATCTGTTTCATTTAATCAACTTTTCTGCCTTTCTGTTGAGTTGACAAGAAGATATAAAATAGGAAGTGATACAGACAATGAGATAAAATCAATGTTCGGTTAAGATAGCATCATTTGTATGATTTAATCCATCCTGTTTTTAAAGAAGATAACGTCATCTAATTTGATCAGAGCTTTTTAGTGTAGTTACAAGTATATCAATAAAGTTAACCAAAAGAAAAAGCGATCATTTACACATAGTAACAAGATCATCAAAGTGTTAATAATCCTTTTCTAGTATTATCTTCATTAAAATGGAACAAGTGATATAACCCATATTGAACCTGAATCCGTGAGCTATGTGTCATAGCGACACGCCTTATTGTTTGTGTTTTAGCTAAACATTAGCTTGGTAAACTGGAACAAACCAGACTTCGAATATGACGTGTCAGCCACAAAGTCACGTGACCTCAGTGTCACTGGAGACTGTCTCCATGTAAATATGCACTAGCTTCTGTAGCCAGCCTCTCAGTTTGACTCATTTGGTCACATGTTAAACTTGGTAATGATTATGTTAACCAGAGCAATAAAGCCAGGCACATTTATTCGCCTGTTGATCACCATTATGTAATGGCCCTTTGACTTTTAATATATGCTTGACATGTTGTAATCATTTTGGATAGTCAGACATTTAAAGAAATGACATCACTGCTAACAACATTTCTGAAAATAAGTTAATTTCAGCAAACACTGACTTATAAAAATATCTTCACACACCATATCTCCAGTTTTGTTATACAATCAGCTCACTAATGTTTTCTTGACCTTTTCTTATCCCCTCAGTTTCAATATGCTGCTGCGTCTTCATGTTGTTTCTCTTTCTCTCAGAACTGACAGGATTCATCGCTACAGAAATGTACGTATGAATGTTGCTCTGATGAAGACATCAGTCAAACACACGTTGTGTTAAATGTGTTGAAAACAATTATTATTTTTTCGTTTTGGGTTGGGTTTATAATCAAAAATAACTAAGTGGTCCGACAGTCCAAATATCTTAATGATAAAAAGTTTAGTTTAAAATCCGATAATGGTATCATATAAAACAACCCCAAGAACAGGTCAGGATATTTTTTAATCCATAATGATATTAGTGTACATTGATTTTAATGTGGTTGTTAGACACTTTTTAGTCAAAGTCTAGGTATTTTGAGGTGTTATTGTCACCATTCAAGATGACTTTATGACCTAAGTGCAATCACACTCTTGCAACTTCAGTGACAGATCAGTTTCACACAGGACGTAGACCTGTTTGTCAACTGCTTTCAAGTGTTCAATGAGGGAAGTCAGGAAAAGAAAATTGCACTCGCTGCAGTTTTGTCATTTTACTGTCAGGCTTGCATTTTTAGAAGATGATCTTTATAAACGTTTAATGTTTGTCAGTACTATATTTAAAGTTTGTGTTTTTATAAATGTGTGTGTGTGTGTGTTTACAGAGTAAATGAACTCTATGTGGATGACCCCGATAAGGACAGTGGGGGGAAGATAGATGTGAGTTTAAACATCAGTTTGCCAAACTTACACTGTGATTGTGAGTATATACATAAAATACATAATACAATCTTCTGAATGATGTTTTTTCCTTCCACATGTGTATCACATCATCCTATGTTGACATGTTATGAGTTTTATCAGTAACATTACTGTTAGTAAGGGATCCTGGCAGAGTTCTTGACATATATTGTGAAAGGAAATGATACATGATGGCAACCTCCCACACAGTTTACCATCACTTAAAGTCTTGGTTTGAGACTTATCGTGTGCGCTTTCTCACAGAAGAAAGATAGACGTATCCGTCAGTCAAACCTAATTTTTTTAAACTCTCAGAGAAAGTTTACGGTCATACATGAGAAAGCGTATGAGGAAACACGGTTTCATGTTTGGTAATGCTTTTTGCTAAATAATACCTGATATGTCATGTTTGCGTAAATGATTCAGTCACATTTCACAGCCCTATTTAACTAGTGATCAACTATTAGGTCACCATGGGAATATTTTGACAATAGTTGCTGATCAGTCACTGATTATTTAGATTAAGGCTGGGCAATGTATCAAACGATTTTGTGAGTGAGATAAAATGAGGAACATTTAACTGAAAACGGAGGGAAATTTTTCCTTATGTGTATCTAGCGAAAAGTGTGGTAATTGATTATATCCACTGATTAGGATCATTAAATGACTGGTCCAGTGAGTTTTGCCAAGCATAACCAATGTCTATTGCTGTTTTTTTTGTTTTGTTTTTATCATGTTGAAATTCATTTGGAATGTGACTTAAATATTGCGTTTCTAAATGTCAGCAACCTCAGAGAAATTGTGGTCACCTCTGATGTCATTTTTGGGCAATGTTTGCAAAGACGTTTGCAACTGGCCGTTTCACACACATTACACAGAGCCCAAACTATGTTCTGAAACAACATCTTGAGCACTTCTCATTGGTGAGAAACAGGGGTCATGCCTATTATGGAAGATGCATTTTCTTTTAAATGAGGTGCTTCTGACTGAAACCCAGGTTTTTTGGATTTTGTTATGAGTCATGGAGACAAGCCTCACTGTGATCTCAATAATGACCTCATTTAATGTAATGTTTTCAAACACCTATAAGAAGTACCATTAGATTAAGTTTTACCTTTTCTGAAGAACATGAGTGGCTATTTCCTGTGAAAAAGTTGCCTCCATGATGCTAAGGGTCGTTCTTAGGGGATTTAAAATCATGTAATAAATTATTGAGACGTTTCTAAGGTGTTGTGGTTGGTTGCTAGGTGGTTAATACTGG
The DNA here is from genome assembly GCA_032361145.1 of Enteromius fasciolatus. NCBI lineage: Eukaryota > Metazoa > Chordata > Actinopteri > Cypriniformes > Cyprinidae > Enteromius > Enteromius fasciolatus. The sequence continues at coordinate 1,820,064 of JAUMHR010000064.1, forward strand.
CTTTCTGAAGTCAGATGAACAGATGATTATGGAGTTTGAGCCATGCACAGATATGCAGTCATGGGTGAAAACGGAGTAGAGGATTGGGCTCAGCACACAGCCCTGTGGTATTCCAGTGTTTAAAGTCAGAGTGGAGGAGGTGTGGTTACTGATTCTAGCAGACTGTGAGAAATTCGAGGGTCCAGTTATAGAGGGAGGGACAGATACCAAGATCACAGAGCTTGGAGATCAGCTTGGATGGGATCAGAGTATTTAAGGCAGAGCTGATATCAATGAACAGCATCCTGACATACGTTTGTCAGAGTGTGTCAGGGCAGATTGGAGAGCTGAGGCAATTGCATCCTTGGTTGACCTGTTGGATTTATAGGCAAATTAATATGGGTAGTTTTGTTCAGTAGAAATGGTCAAACACTGGAAAACGTTTAATGGAATTATTCTTTTTATTTTCTGGCTGACCTTTATTTTTTTGTACTTTTGAGATCTTGAATTGTAATTATACCCATCTTCCCAAGTCTCAGTGTTGCTTTCTCAGCCATTTAGGAAGGCAGTCTTAAAATCGCATTGGGCAACGTGACCACACGTTCTTCTTAGCATATACACCACAGTGTTGGAAGATCTGCTACGTCGCACTACTGAGGTTTTTTATTCCTTAGCTGTGAAAAAATCAAGTAAACAGTTGTGTATAATGATGAACATGCTGCATATGAGTAAAGATTGTTTAGGATAGTTCACCAAAATAATTACCAAGAAAACAGTTCATTTATTTATCATTATTGTTTTTTGTTTGCTTGTTTTGTTTTTGTTATTGTCTTCTTATACAATGTAAATGAAAGTGTTTCAAGTTCTGTGTCCTCACCATTTGTCTGTATTTTTCTCTTGTCTATATATTTATATACACACAGTGGTGGGTTTGGACATTCAGGATGAGATGGGGCGGCATGAAGTGGGCCACATAGAGAATTCAATGAAAGTGCCTCTAAACAATGGTCACGGGTGCCGCTTTGAAGGGGAGTTCAGTATTAATAAAGTAAGAGACGCTTCTTTTGGAACTTCTCATGATAAGTCTAGAAGCTGTCTCATTAGTGTCCTTGTAGATTAACATGCTAACTGAAGGAAAAAACATTTTTGTCTTCAATTGAAAAGACCTCTCAAGTGAAAGGAGATTGTACTAGCCAATGTCTTTGCCTGCGTGATGATGATGTTGACTCGGTCGGTTTTCTGTAGGTTCCAGGAAACTTCCATGTGTCAACACATAGTGCGACTGCTCAGCCTCAGAGCCCTGATATGACCCACATCATCCACAAACTCGCCTTTGGGGAGAAGCTTCAGGTGGGTAGTCCACATGCAGTAAGTACGAATTAGGCAATGTAAAATAAACATGTCAAAATCATTTTCGTACTACACAACTGCAGGTGCAGCATGTCCAGGGGGCTTTTAATGCATTGGGTGGAGCCAACAGACTTCAGTCCAATGGTACGTCTTTGTAAGCTTGCTTCATTTCTAGCCACTCTATAGTGTATATAAAAAATAAAACAAAAAAAATGTGTGAGCATTTATATATATATATACAACTTTATAATTTATTATAAAATTTTATATTTTTATTATTTTATATACATAATGTTAGTCAATTGACATTTACTAATATCATTGCCAGCTTTAGAAGTATTTTCTATTGTTAGTTCATGTTATCTAATGCAGGTTGTTAACAAATAAAACCTTACTGCAAAGTGTGTTATTGTTTTGAAAAAAATACTGTAACCACGGCTTCACTGCTTGGTAATATTTGAAAAATATCTGTCTGCCAAATAAAATTCATGTGGCACAACCAATCAAATCACGAGGTGCAGTCAATATGCTGAAACATAAAAAAGGTAAATGATATCATATAGAGGACCCCTGCAAACTCTCACGACTGTGTATAAATGACAATGGCGACTCTTCTATCTGGCAAGGCAGGATTAGAGGGACAGCCTAAATGCTCAATCTCTTCAAGGTTGAATGTTTTGGATACATCAGAGGAAATTGTGCTGTGCTGTATTGCGGACTTAGCTATTCTCATGGAGGTAGAATGATAAATATAACCTTATATTTAAAGTTATCATCCTTGGTGTAAACAGAATTTAACTGTAGTACCAAAACAATACTTAAGTTTTTGAGTATCTTAGAACAAAAATGTAATACTTTGAGTTATTGTAAAAGGTTGTTCAAACCTTCAAGTATAAGCAGGACTGTTATTGCTGCATTACTGCTGCACACATTGCTTACACTTGTTCATTTGTGGACTCGTGTAACTGAGAGGCATCAAAGAGCAATACTTATGAGTCCAGCCTAACACAAGTCACACAGATTGTATTACAAAACAGCACATAAATAGATCATAGTAACAGGAGAAAGAACTACGTCACTCAAATGAAATAAGCCACCGTCCTGTTTGTTTATCCGTATCCGTGTATAATTTCAAGAGAAATTAAGCCATGCATTTTTTTATTTTTCAGCTTTAGCATCTCACGATTACATTCTCAAGATCGTCCCTACAGTTTATGAGGACCTGGGAGGGAAACAGAGATTTTCCTACCAGTACACCGTGGCAAACAAGGTAATTTGACACACACATCCACGTTACTGAGAAGTTTGTGTAAAGTTACTAGTCTAAATATATGAATGCGCTTTGCTGATGGCTCCTAAATCAACCTGTGGTTACCATAGATGCTAAATGAATTCGGTCTCTCTATTATTAAGTACCATCAACCATTTATCACCTTTAAAGACACTTATTAGGGGGTGTTTGCAGTGACAGCTGGCAGCATTATGTGTGTACGTGACCAGAAGGCCATGTGCTGTGAGTTAATATGTAGTCAGGTTGTTCTTATTCAGAAGGTGTAAAAAGTACTCAAAGTGTAAGTGTAATGTCAAAGCTTTGTTCTGACTCTGTTAGGCTCTAGGAGACATTAGGTGTGAAACAGAAAGCTAAAAGTACTGAAGATTTTCAGCAGCAAATTATTTGATATTTGTTTGAGTACAGTTGTTTATAATTGTTAACACTGACCACATTCAGGTCAGATTTGGACTTATATGTTTTGCCTATAGGCCGAAGACTGCTTTTTAATGAGTAATGAGGCGTAGTTGTGGCCAAATTACTCACATTGGCTGTTTTAAACTGGAGATTTGACTTATCTGTTTTAGGCTGATTTTAATTGGTCTTTTTTCTTAAATAATTATTCATTGAAACCAGATAAAAGAAATTTATTAATTTTTGTCCTAATAAACTGATACCAAATTGATACCTGATTTCAGGGGTCCTCCCACATGTCCAGTAATGCATTCATGCTGTGTAATGTTTTTTTATTAGTATTATTTGACATAAAATTCTCCAGTATTTATAATAAGTAATATGCAGGAAAACAACAGGGTGTTATGTATGCATTTATATTATACAAGCAAAAGCCTTTTTTCTAATTTAAAATGTATTGAATTAGTTGTTTTTTAGGTTTTATATATATATATATATATATATATATATATGTATATATATATGTATGTGTATATGTGTATATATATACACTATATTACCAAAAGTTTTCGCTCACCCATTCAAATGATCAGAATCAGGTGTGCTAATCACTT
>JAUMHR010000064.1:1823790-1840057 GCA_032361145.1 Enteromius fasciolatus
GTATTCTGGTTGTTCAAATTCAGATTTCTGATTAAATAAAAAGTGATTTTAGTCTGTTCAATAAAATGTTAACCTGTTTGGCCCTTGACTTACTCTGTGTTTTAAATTTTGGCCCCTTCTTTGATTGAGTTTGACACCCCTGGGATATGTGGTATATTAAATTATACAATTGTGTGTCATAGAATGTCATAGGTTAACAAGCAGATGTTGAATGGTGCTCTATGCTTGCATATTATTTTAACTTGCAGAAAGGATTTTAATCATATATTTGTAAAAAAAAAAAAAAAATTATAATATAGTAAAACTAAAAAATACTACAGAACTGTCATATTACTGAAAACAACACATTAGAAAAAGCAAATAAACTGAATAGTTCTAGTTCAAGCTAGTTTATATAAAAATGTGCTCATGAGAATGTTGTTTATAAAACAGTACTAAATAATTGTGCCTTCAAGCTTACCTATCTGAATTGTTGCATCAGTATATCCCCATGAGAAGCCTAGCCCATCTGTTGTCATTGGCCTATTAGGTTTTATATTGTCGACTATTGTATTTTCTATCTGTGTTCTATTTTCTGTCATTGGTTTTATTTGATTAATTTTCTGCTTCTTTTGTGAAGCACTTTGGTCAGTCCTGTGGCTATTAATGTATATATGAATAAAGCAAACTTGAAAGAAATGTTATAGTAAATACTAGTCAACATTTAAAGTGGATCAAAACCTTTCATCAAAGTTGTCCTAAACCAAAAACGTTCTTGTCTTAATCCACTTAATTTTGACTACTATATTGTAAAGAGACAAATAAAAGTGTTTCTTCATTTTAAACCTACAGAAGCATTAAGATATAAAAGTTATAAGAACACTAAATGATCTATAAGCATTTTATCGATTTCAAGTATATAAAACTATACACCCACTGTACTGTAATTCAACATACAGGTTCTAAGTATTTGTTTATCTAAACATATTTATGAATCTAATGGAAACTTAGAAAATAGAATTGGAAAAAATGATTTGGATAACTATTTGTCATGGGTGTCTGGAGACGATGTTTGTGCTATGTTTTACATGTCTTATATGAATCTTTATTTTCCATCCTATGACACACTTACTGTAATTTGTAGCAGGAAAAAGCAACCCACTAATCCATAATAATCAGATACTTGTTATAGGCACAGTGCTAAAATTTGTATTAGATCTGTATAGGATCTAGAAAACCTATCTAGAAAAACAACTGTGGCTTTGCTATGAATTGAATTAGCTGAGCAAATAAAAAAAAACTCATTTTCCAGTCACACAGTGACTTTCTGCTAATAGCTCTTGAACTCTGTTTGTTCCTGATATAATATCCTCCCCATAACACCTATCAACAAACAGCAATGTATTGCACTGCATGTGAATTCACTTACAGCCAACAAGCTACCCACATACATTCCCAGAGCTGTCTTTTCTTTGTGATATACTCTTATGCTGCAGTCCAGAGTTCTATTCAACTTCCAATCCAAAAGATCTGTAGTACATTAGCATGACTTGAGTGCTTTTTCCAGCACCAGAATTCAATTTGTGTGTGATAGTTTGTGCTCATGAATAAGTGTGTTCCTATTCAAATGTGCTAAGCTAGAGGGGATTGCTGTGGTGAGTATAATGTAATCTGTAATGAAATTGTTGTGGAATAGCACATTTATGTTAATTTGAAGGGGCTGAAAAACATGCAGAGAAATGGAGAGGAGATCAAACTGAAGAATATAGTGTAAATTTAAAGCAGACAATGTTATATATATATATAATGCATTACCTTACATTTATACCTATTACTTCGCATATCCTCTCAAACTCACTATCTGCACATTATTACTACTGAACCACCTTACATTTTCTTTGTGATTTTGCTCATTCTAAAGTCACTGCAGCGGGGGGGTGATATGTGCTTGCTAGGGTATTCTTTATGTTTAGTGCATCGCTATGCAGCTGTAATGTTCGGGTTTGTATTAAGAGTGATTTTTGGTGTGGTTTTCTACATTGCAAAAAGTGTTAATCGTTGCCATAACAAGGTAATTCTACCCGATTTAACCAATGAACGTTTTGTTGGTATATATTTAGTATGATTTAGTTATGTTACATTCTTTTTGAAACTTGAATTAAACCAGTTAATAAGGATGTGACCATTTTTAGTTTGTAATATTTTAAAATAAATACATTTAGTCTTTGGAAATCAATATTTTGCTCATTTGCAACCATTGCTATGTATACAAACGCCCTGATCTCACTTTATATTAAATGTAGATATTTTATAATATTTAAAATTTTAATTTTTATTAATAAATAAATACAATCAAACTTACAAATGTCTTCCCCAATCTCATCTGTCACATGACGAATCTGCATTTTGGCCAGTAATTTCGGCCTGTTATATATACTGCTTGCCTGTTGCATCATGTACATTGTTATTGCTAAGGCAGCAAAAGGTAAATGCTTTTACAGGTCATTTGTTTTCAATGTATGTATGGCAACCTCACACACTCACTGCTGTTCTGTTTACTCATAGTCTAATTGTGTGATTTATTACTAAATGCTAAAATTTATTTTAAATGTTTGACTTGACCAGAATGAATGGCGTGGTTTGCCACCCCTCCCTCACTCACAAGCTCAAACATCATAGTTTGAGTTGTGAGCATGGTTAGGTTAATGGTTGGTTATGGGGTAACAGTGTAATTACAGATATAATTACACATATTAATTACAGATGTACATGCAGGTGTTTTTAATGCAGGAACAAAGTAAAAACATGTATATACAGTAAGTACACTGTTTCAAATTATTAATTTAAATGTTAGGACATAGTAGTTAAAGACACATATAACAACCCTAATAAGTGTGCTGAAGGACAGCCATGAATGGCTAACCTGATATCTGATGGAGGGGTTGGTTATCTTTAAACCAGGACAGTTGTGGAGAGGGTGTGCCCTCGACATCACACTCCATCTGCAGCGACTCGCTCACATTTACTGTCTGATTGGTGGGGTTATTACGATATCGAGGTGCCTCCAGTGCTGGAGCAGACACAGGAAAAAAGAGAATACGCCTTTAATTATGGTTAGAGTTTTACAGAAAAAGCATGGCAGTGACATATAGACACATTATACACATTGGACATTTTTGAGACTGGGCATTAACAGTTACCCTATGAATAAAGAAGCGCATCAGTTTCAAAATGTACAGACAGCTTGGACATTGGACAATGCAAAGTCTAATTTACAAAATACAGATTCAGTAATAATAAATATTTATAAAAAATGTTCCAACTTTTGAATGTTTTTTTTTTGTATTTGTTATAATTTTGTTTTGTAATTAGTTTAGCAACACTAATGCCTGACTCCAATGGAATCATGTGTAAGAATTTGAGTCTGTAATACATGTGAGCAACTACTTCGAGCATTCCAGTCACTTTCAAGTTTAGGCTGCGTATGTGATTAACCGTGCGCCAGCATCAGTGGTGCGCTCGCGTATTATTGGGATAGATAGCATAGCAGTGGACCTGCACTGTCATCATTTTGAACAAAGTGTGGGGTTTCTGGTGGGGAGAAGTCCTCCACTTCCACACTGCTCTAAGAACCGTTGTAGCTGCTGCTCTCGGTGTCGCTGTCCATCTTGCCAACGTGTGTGTGTGTTTACATTGTCGGTGTGCAAATTAGCTAAATTTATTCACTTATTGTCACTCCCCCTTTAATGCAGTCTCCGCCTTGTCTCCACACTCTACCCCCACCCCTTACCCCCAGTGAACAACGCCCCTTTTCAGAAAGTTTTTGAAAAACTTTTTGAGGTGTGAAAAAGCACTTCTGAAACAGGGGGGTGTTGTGACCCTTTAAAAGGCAGCTTTGTATGTAAGCAGCAAGGACAGCAGGACTATTCCTATGGTTAATACTTAATATTACACAGTATTTAAACACATAATTACACTATAACAATGACACCTTAAAATAAAGTGTAACAAAACATAAAAAGGGTCAATGATTGACCTTCACCTTTGACTGGGATGTACTTGCGGTGACAATGTTTCTCCCCACTCCGCTTGTTCTGCACCTCACACACGTAGTTTCCCTCGTCCTGCAGCTGGATGTTGGCAATGGTGAGCTCCAGCACCCAGTTGTTGCTGGTGGTCTGAAACGTTAGCTTTCCCGCCAGAGACTCTGCGTATTGGTGCAGACTCTTGCAGTCCAGCTCTGGAGGAACAGCCTGCGGGTCCAGACGATACCACCGCAGGTTCTCATAGGTGTAATTATCTGCATTACACTTCAGCCGTACAAGGTCCTGCTCGAGCGGATCCTCTGAGGGCTCCATCTCTATCCCAAACCCCTCTGGGATAGCTGAATAGGAAATGAATATGAATAATAAGAAAAATAATGGCACACATCTCCTGCATAAACCACATTTTTAGATCAATTCAATATTAAATATTTGTAAAAAAAAATACCACACTTAAATCCTGTTAAGTGGATGCACTGTGTACTGTGATTATTGTTCAGTGCTGTTATTTCTTTGTTGGCATGTGGGTAATTTCATGTGCAAGAAAAACTGTCAGTTTTGCATTTTACGGCATTGCATTATTGGATTTAATGAAAATCTTGTGGCCAGGTATGTTTCCCATACCAGGAATTTGTGCTCTGTGTTTAACCCATCCAAGTGCACACACACAAGCAGTGAGAAGTGAGCAACCACGTACACACACCATGAACACACACCCAGAGCAATGGGCCTGCCGTGGTGTTTTTCATTTGTCTTTTCTGATAAATTAGATTGCATACTCAGTGAAAGTATTGAAGTCTGGAACCACAATGTGTAAAAAACAAGACGAAAAAATGAAGTTGGAGGGAAAATGTCTTAGATCATTCCTGAGTCCCAAAATTAGTTTTATACTCCTACAGAGTAGTATGACTACCGTGTGTTGGTCCATACTAACATTGCTCAAGAGATTTTCAAGCCCTTTCAATTGCATCTTTCTGCATAGATTTTTGTCGCTGAGCTGGACTTAGAACCTAGACAAGATTATATTCAAAACATGCCTTTCTCTACTACCAGTCATCAGGAAATAGTACAAATCTGCCTTGAAGAGGATGTGTGTCTATATTGTCTTAAAGCAAGGCAAGGGGAATAGTGGCCAAAGACTGTCCAAAAATCACAGCTTGAGAATTACAGAAGATTGTTGAGTCAACAGATAAAAAAACCCCTGACTGCCACTGTTAGAAATCTTATAGTGCACTAAGAATGGATTTCCCATCAGGGCAATGATCCAAAACATTAAAATCAACAAAAATGCTCACTGACTGCTATATTTACCTTTTGCTATGGCTTATGAGCACAATAAAAGGTTGGGTTCAAGTGAACGTTTTGAATAAAAGATTAACAGGATTAACAAACCATACATATTTTTTACAGGCTTCTGTCAATAATTCAGAACATGTTGAACAGGTTGTCAGTCTATTCCAAAAGGTTAAGTTAGGATTTAAAATAGATGTTAGAAATGTGGTTATTTCAGGTCATGAGATACGTTTTTGTTTTTTTGTTTTTTTACTGTTTACTCTTATTTATCTATAAAACTCAAAAATTGGCTTCTATATTTTTTAACAGTACAGTTCTGGCAGCCACATCTGCATTTTTACTGTAAATTACAACTTTTTCCAGTGTATAGTTAATATCTGGGATTCAAGTTTTAATCAAATAGAAGTGATCTTTTTTACCGATAGTGAAATGGATTCTTGAACAAGAAAACAAATGCAGGGGAAAAAAAGGATATACACAAACAGATCATTTAAATTAAATGCTGCAAGAAATGTCAATTTTGATTTCATGGTGATTTAAGCATGAGCTATTGTGATGTTATTCAAAATCCATACAGTTTTGTTTCCCACGAAAGTGTTGCTGAAACTCACTGGTCACGTAGAAATAGATCAATCTTTCATCTCTTCCCACTTTGTTCTCTGCTGAGCACTTGTACATAGCCGACACATTGGCGCTCTGAATAACCAAACGGCTGACAGTCTGTGGAAACAACAGAAGCAGTTTCAAAGACTTACTTTTTTTCAAATTGTTAAAGGGATAGTTCACCCAAAAATTAAATCTGTTTCAAACCTGTATAGACAGCCTGCATAGAATATGTTCCATGGAACACAAAAAAAGATGTGGTAACACTTTAGAATAGGGAACACTTATTCACTATTAACTTGAGTTGTTAAGTTTAGGTATTGGGTAGGATTACGGATGTAGAATAAGGTCAAGTGTACTTAATTATTACTAATAAATGGGTAATATTCTAGTAATATGCATGCTGACAAGCAGACCCTAAAAAAAATGTTACCGAAGATGTTTTGAAAAACAAGTTATTGAGACCTCTGTTTGTGCTCAGTAGAAGAAAGATGTTCAAAATGAAATACAGTAAGAGTAATAAACAGTGATTTTTACTTTTTGGTGAACTATTCCTTTAAGCTGTATGCTGTTTTAGTCTCTCTTTCCCCTGCCACTCCTATTCACAGGGTCACACACAGGAAATGACCTCACAGGTGTCAGAAAACAGGAAGAGAGTGCTGTGTTAATGTGTGTTTATTCCCTCAACATCCAGGAAGCAAGAACTAAGATGGGTTTAAATATTTCGAAAGTAGAAATTGTAACGTATTTGCCCCACCACCTCTTTCACCCTAGATGTCAGATAATGTCGGATATCTGGTGTCACATGAAATACCCAGGGTTCAGGTTGTGGACACATAAATTTGGTTCAGACATTTATGGGAAATTTTCAGGAACTAAGAGTCATTCAAACAGGAACTGAACCTTTTCTTTCCCGTCCACCATTTCAGTCAAAGTTTCAATACTCTCGATAGGGTTGACTGCGTGGTCAGGATCCAAACCTATCCAGTTTTGACAGATGGGAATCTTGTCTCGTTGACCCCTTCGACCCCTGTGAAAATGAAATACAACTATGAATACCATAGGACAGATATGGACAAAATAATAGTTCATCATATTCATAAACTCTTAGAATATTACTCCCTAATGTGTGTGTGAGAATGAGAAAAAGGGAGGGAGAGCAGGAACATCTGACGCAGGATGCACACATTGACAGTTCCCACATCAGGAAGAGCTTTTAGATGCATCTGCTTTCCTGTGTGTGTTGAGAGCTAAGCAAGAAATGACAAACGAAGGTCACACATGAGTGTTAGCCTTTGATTCATTTAAAAGCAACCCAGGCTCATTGGAAATACGTGCCTCTACATACATTGTTAAATGTCCAGAGAGTGGCACTAAAACACACGTTTAATATGCAACCGTGGCACGTTCTTAGTTACGGATTGCAATGTTTTTATAATGCTGTTGGAAATATTTCCTACACCAAACCTAAACTTACCAGATGCAAAAGTAATTTTAAAATGTATTCGCTTATGCATCCATGCTATTTTTACTTCCTTACGCTGATTTGAACTGTTTCGTCGAACTGTTTTACACAGTGGTTTTCTCCGCCTAAGTGCAACAGCATGCCATGTGAGCTACAGAGTAAACCAACTGAACTAGAAAGCTTATATATATGAAGCTGTATATGTGATGACAATGTTCAAAAGTATCAGTTTTTAAATCATGCAGGATGTTCACATTTTTTAAAAAGTCATAACAAAACATTCTGCAAGTAATTGTGTGAAAAGTAGCATTTATTAATCAAAAATATACCTGTAAATCATGCTTTTGTTTGAAAAGAAAAAAAGTTGTGGGAGTTTTACTGCCTCTAGTGTTCATTTCAACTGGAAAACACAGCAACTATTGCATTTTTTCAGTTTTGTAGAAATGTATGTGGAGGCATGTATTTCCAATGAGCCTAGGTTGTTTAAAAAAATTATCATAAATTATCATATGTCATAAATACAGTTATTTATGGTAAATAGAGGAACAATTTATATAAATATTTTAATCTAATTAAAAATTTGTAGTTGTCCCCAATTTGCGTGTGCAAATTTTTGGGGTCTTGATGAAAGTCTATAACCTAGGTTGCTTAAAATTTCTCTTAATGACAGTGTAAAAATACTATTTTTACCTTGTCAAATCAGTTCTGCTTTCAACGAGCAGTTTTAGTCCATGTTCCATTAAATGCAAATAAGCTCTGCAAATCCCTGTCCCATGAGTGATGAGCAGACTGTAAATTTCAACCACGAAACTTGCTAAATAGGACATTATTAGGAAATGTGATTTGCAAAGATTAATAAAAAAAACTTTTTACTTCTTCTGTAAGTGAAGCTAAATCATGAATGATTTACGTGAACATAAATGCATTTAGACAGTGAAGTAAAGTGCAATGTTTATTATTATTATGTCAATTAACAACTAAACACCTCAACTGCTTAATCAGAGACATTCTTGTCTTTCCCTGCACCACAATGGGAGACTAATGACAGCTTACTCAGGGTGGAGCTAAGGTAAAACAGCTTTGTAATTCAATAGAAGAAGCGGCCTGTACAGAACTCTGTCAGTAATCTCAGAATAGCCTGATTTGAGAAATGGTTTTTGAAATATGGATTTAAAAAAAACTTTCAACACATATTTATATTTAAACAACATGTAAAGTGATTTTTACTTCTGATGACCCCTGAAAAAATATATTTTTACTTGCTTTCTCTTTTGAATCAAGAGCTTGTTGCAGTGCATTCTGGGATTGTCTCCTCTGCTAGGGATACTCACAGGGCTGTCTCAAAAATAGATCTTAAAAAACAACATATTCATATGTCTCCTGACCTCTTCACAGCTTTCTAAAATTTTATTCATTCAGCTTGTAGCAATGCATTATGGTATTTTTGGTAGTCTTTTATTTATAAGACCATTATGAACTAGACTAGACCAAGACTCACCATGAACTAGTTGCCTATTAGCATGCATATTATTAAGATATCGGATGATTATTAATACTTATGAAGCACACATTCTACATAACCAAATTTTTACATCCTTAACTGCTCAATTACTAACTACTACCTTACTAACTATTAATCAGCAGGCCGGCAAATTAGGACGTTTATTGAGACAAAAGACAGTTAATTGTTAATAGCAAGAATTTGACCTTAAAATAAAGTGTATGTACATTGCTAAGTATATTAGTGATACAAGATATATTATTCTGTTCACACCAACAGATGATACATTTCTGTTTTTTATAAATTCGCACTGCAGTTTTATCTTCTTCTGCCTTAAATGTCCAAGCTCTTAAAAGAGTAGATTCTGTCTGGCTGTCATATTTAAAAATCTGTGAAACTCTGTGTCATTAAGGTTGTAGTTGTGGTGTGGACTTTGCTAATCTCATAGAATTTGAATGGTTACCTACCCTTTAGCACCAAGCGCGATAATTTTCCACTCGAGTCCATGTAGCACAGATTAAAAAACTGCCTTCGGCACAGATTACATAGCCAGTTTTTATTAAAACCCCATCATGGTAGTGGTGAATTACCCATATAACTCACATAACTGTCTAGATATGCGGCTCTCTTGGTTTTGGAACGTTGCTAATATCTACACCATTGGAGTGGAACTCATAGCCTGATATCGAGAAATAATAACTGCTGATAAATATATAATGCACTCTGAGTGCTGGTTTGAATGTGATCAGGGACTCTAGGCCTCAGCTGTGAGAGTGTAGAAGTAATGTGGAAGCAGATGGGAATTGCGGTTCGCCTCCGGCTCTCTCTGGACCTGTCTGAATGATTCAGCTGCCGCCCGTAGCTCAATCCCTCCAACCCAAACTCTAGAAGCAACTCAAACCACAGAGAAGATACAAGTAGTCTGCTTTCAATGCCAGAGGATGCTTAAATGCCTCTGTCTCCATGCTTCCTGTTGTTTAGACGACAGACCTCTGTCCTTCACACTGTGCTCTCTCCAAGCTGAATACTATAAATATCCCTAACGCCCTCCTAACCTCCCCACCTTCCCCAGCTGCCTTATCTCCAGTCAACAAGGAAGTAAAGCTGCCACCGCACCGCCCGCTCAGACTTAACTGCAGAAAAAATAAACAAGGCTTCTGAAAACATGGAAAAGAGCAACTCTGACCAATAAGAGAATGCGGGCACGTCGCCAAAACTGACAAAGACTATCCACTCTGAACTCAATGTGAACCGCAAGTTTAACATTCAATGGTGATTTTGACAACTTTGCCAGATCAATTTATACTCCCAATGATCCAGTGCTGACACTGGGAGTGCAGTCCCTTCAGAGTGGCAATATCCTGAGACTTGAGATGTTTGGAGAACCTCTTAACCTCGCAACAGTCACTTTGGATGAAAGCGCCTGCTAAATGCAAATGTAAATTCTCCATCCAATGACAGAGGTTTTCAACACAATTTAGAAAGCGTGTCAGATGTGACGAGTAAACCTCTGGTTTCTTACAAGGTCCTGCGGGTGCTGTTGAGACCGCAGGGGCTCCATGGCCTCCACTGCCAGGTGATGGAGGCAGGAGGGGTCCCGGTGGCGGTGCAGGTGAGGGTCTGTCGACTGCTCCTCCCGTAGGGGTTAGTAGGTGTTGCTGCCTCCTTCTCATGGATTTGAGGAGGAACTACAAATGCAAAGCAAGAAATTATTACACTATTATACTTTTAAATAATTATAATGAATGAATGACATTTTTTAACACGAACTAATAATAAACACTTAACAATTAGGCATTTATTAATCACACTTACTACTACACACTATTAATTTACTAATACGTAATCAAAAGTTGGATAACACTTTAGTATAGAAACCAATTTTATTAACCTATTAACTAGTTGCTTATTAGCATGCATATTACTAGCATATTGGCTTTTTATTAGTACTTCTAAAGCCTACATTCTAAATTGTTATAACTATTCTAAAGCAAATATTCTAAGAAGAAAAAATAACTAAATTATAAAAAGCATGTATAAGCAGGGGTTTCCAGAGTCAAAAGTTGTAGTTAACAGTTAATTAATAGTGACTGATTATATATTAATTAATAAAATATAGTGTGACCAAATGTGATAATAGTTAATAGTACATAATGGACCTGAGCTAACACAAACTCACAACTAACTACTAGATCTAAACAGTTAATTTAAACGGTAATATCTCTCAATTAAATTGTTTTAACTGTATTTTACATTCACAAGTCTTCTTTCTAAAAGTTTTAGAATCATGAAATTCCTGCTTCCAAAAAAATCCAGTGACCAGTGCCATGATTCTGTCTTATACTTTTAGCTTATGTTTTTTTAACAGCACATACAGTACAAGACATTTTTATGCATTATTAATCATTTTCATTCATTTGATGAATTATCCCTTCTAGCATTTGTACTGCAGCTTCAATCTTTCTGTTTCTACCTCAGATTTTTAACCACCAAGGTACACCAACCCTGATTTTTCTTTCAAATAATGGATTACCCTAATACAAAATTGCAAATATTTCATTTAAACATGTTTTACACATTGAGAGTCTTACCATTGACTATGAGAGTAAAGTTTAGTCTTCTATCCATAGCGGCACGTGTGCTTTTCAGGATCAGTGTGTATTCTCCAGCATCCTGCTTACACACGTCTCTGATTTCCAGAGCATGCTGCTGGACCCTAAAGCGACTGAACTCTGGCCGTCTGGTGATCAGTTTGCCATTCTTATACCTGCAAACATACAGATCATTTACAACATACATCTGGTGAAATATATGCACAATCATGAATATTTAGAAATTCGCTGAAATGTGTCCAAGACATTTTGTTATCAAAATAGGACATTCAATATGAAGAAAAATATACAATTGCACTTGATTTTATCCATTAAAAAAGTTCTATATTAATGAATCAATTAATTATACAGGGAGCCCTTTTTGGTTACACTTTATTTTAAGTTTTAATGCTGACGCCTCTCTTCTCGGCAAGCAAGGAAGGCAGAGAGATGCGGATTGCAGGAAACAGGTAACATTTAATAAAGACTCCAGATATACATGGCAAGACAATGAGACAGCAGGCAAATGAGCATCACATTAAACATTGACGGACAGCTAGAATCTCAAAAGGACACAGGTTAATTACAAACGGAAACAAGGAGGGAAACTCAAAACACCTGGGACACACGGCACTAATGATGGGAGCAGGACTAAGAAACAGGACAAGACACGTACTAATAAAAACAAGGGCAAAACAGAAAGACAAGACATCAGACAGGACAAGACTGACAACGTTACATGCATATTACTGCAATATTAGCCATTTATTAGTGCTAATTAAGTACATTTTAATTCCTTATTCTACATGACCTTAATCTACATCCCTGATCCTATCCAATAACTAAATTTAACAACTACCTTACTAACTATTAATAAGCAGCAAATTAAGAATTTACTGAGGGAAAAGTTGTAGATAATAGTTAACAAGTGTTACCTATTCTAAAGTGTTATGAACTAGTTGCTTATTAGCATGCCTATTATTATTAGCTGTTTATTAGTAGTTATAAAGCACATATTCTTCTTGACATCACTAGTTATACCCAATATCTAAACTTAATAACTACCTTACTATTAAGCAAATTAGGAGTTTACTGAACCTTAAAATAAAGACCGAAGTATAGTTTGTTGTCAGCCGAAGCTTTTCTTATGCAGAGCATGGTAATTTATTTTTGATGATAGATTATATGATATAAAAAAAACTGTATTAAATGATTATATGATATATGAAAAATTCAGATTATATGGCAAGCACAGAATTCACAAGTTGTTCATGCATGTTTGCAAAGCTTGACATTTTACCATTGCGTTTCTGGTAAAGGGTATGCTGACACTTTCACAGGGAGCCGGGCAGATTTTTGTCCCTCTTTTGCCTCTATAACTGATCCGTTCCTGTAGTCCAAGGTGATGAAAGGTTTCTCTGCAGAATTATGAAAGACGAGCCGTTGCATTAGCAGTAAAGTGTTGTTTGTGTTTGCTATATATGCAGTTAAATGTATAATAGAACAGGCATAGTTATTTTTACATACCGTGAACTAAGACTATAGTAGCAAGCTCTTGTTTCTCCTTCACACTACTGGCAGAGCAGATGTAGTCACCGCTATCATCCACATTAACGCTTCTGATTGTGAGGATACTAGAGACTTCAGTGGCTTTGTCCAGGATGTTGCGCACAGATTGAAAACTCGCCAGTCTGTTCTCCTGTCCACACAGTGCAAAATATATCTGATTAGTGTTCTGTCTTTTGTGTTCTTGTTGTGCACACTTTGGTATTTGCAACATCACCAATTAAAATACTATATACTACCACATAACTAACATTTCCTAATTTTTAAAGTTACTAGCTATGGAACGACTATACCACTGTCATAGCTCATTGTGAACTATGCTGGCACAGGGAGGTCTATATGCAAAATACAAGAAGTACGGTAAAAATATAAATTAAAATATAAATTATAATATAGTATAAATATATAAAACATATAAAATAACATAATAAGAGAATTTTTATTTTTTGCTTACATATTATTTTTAATGCATAAACAAATCATTATTTATTATTTCTAAAGAAGTACTTTATGCAGTAATAAAATTAGGCTTTATTTCAAGCAAAAAATACATAATAGGCAAAATGGAAATCGCATGACTCCAGTTAACAAGTGAAGCAGGAAACTAAGGCTAATGTAGAAATGAGACAGCGGAAATAATAACTGGATAGATGTACTGAATGAGTGGCCACAGATAAGCACACGAGTGTGGGAGAATGATGAATAAGATGGTTCGCATCTGTTAGCAGAGATTTATTACTATAGAACGCAATCACACCAAAGCTGCTGCATTTTTGTTCACAGCCCAGTACCATCGCAAATTAATTAAATAAAGGTCATTTATTCAGAATTGGACAGGTCACGTTCTTTCTTTAAGCTGATGATTGGGATAACTGTAATGTGCAGTGTGGCCTGGTAATTACCTTTTGGCCTGGATAGTCCCAGTGGAACTCCACACCGGTGTTGAACTCGACTAGCGCCGTGCAGTTGAGCTCCAGAACCTCCCCCTGCATGAGCTCCACGGGTGAGTCCTCAGGAAACAGCTTGAGCTCTTGAAACTTCAGTCCTGTTGGGTGTTGCAAACATAGACTTGTCAGCACTTTCCTAGTTCTTGGAGTAATAGATGAAGTGTTTGTATCATTGCTGTCTCCACATGACATTAGGGTGTTGTGGGCGGTTGCTATGGGGTTGGTAGATGCTCTGGACAGTTTTCAAAGTACCGCTGTACAGAACAGCTTAAGAGAGATTTCTGTGTTAGACTTTATTTAAAAGTGTAAGAACTAGGTAATATCAATCAACAACATGTTGTAGGATTACAAATTTATAAATGGTTAAACACAGTTTCCCATATAACAGTATAAATTGAAAGTCATCCAGAACATTTGTTAAAGTTTCCCAAGCTAAGTGTGAATGCTAATCTTCTCAAGGTTCAGCTGTGCCTTTTGCTTTAAGGTTTCTACAACACCTATGCATTTAAATGACACTTGTATGCTAACTCAGATCAAGGTTGGGGAAGTCTTGTCCAAAGCCATTTGTACCTATAGTCCTCCTCCTGTATATAAACCACAAGATAAGTTAGACAATTCAGATTACTTTGAAGACTACAGCGCACGAACAGAGTACTCGGAATAAAGATAATTCTGCTTCAAAATCCTTCAAAGTCTGTCTCCTGGTTTCATGAAAAAGTTTACAACAATGTACTTACTGTACTCTAGGGTTAGTGTTTGGTCTAGGATAAGTTGCATGTAATTATGCATTGTACTTTACTTATTAGGGTAGTAACAAGGTCACTAAAATAACGTGTTACTGATTCTTTTGCCAATTTAACAATGCTCTATGAAAATGACTATATAATAAATGAAATTACACTTATTTTAAGCTGTCCTTGTTACATTGTATATGTACTTATGCATAATTTATTAGTAGTATAAGCACATGTAACATATTACCAAAAAATATTACAGATTTTAAAACATGATCTGATCCACACTGTTTACAAGTATATTTATTAGCAAAAATCAATCACACTTTCTTGAAATTACAGGATCTGGCATTGATTGATGTGTTTCAATGCAAGGTCGTATTTACTGTGGTCCTTTCTGTGTGTGTGATCAGCATGATTAGTAATAACCTCATTAATCTAAATAAACCCAACTGTGACTTTGTGAGTTTTTGGTAATTTGTAAGTTTTTAATGGCCCAAATAAAGCAAGTGAAGCAAACAAAGCCATTAGATGGATTTTATTAGATACGCTAATGTAATATTTATTCAGGAGGTCAGCTGGTATGCTCTGCTGGCTCTACAGCACCACATAATTTAAGCAACGTTTTCATTTGTCCCTCTTGAGTAAAAAGGCTATTGATTCTGGCCAGTGTTTTGTATGACCCTCTCTTTAGATCGAAAAAAGAAGGACGGTGACCTCATTTAACAGTGAAATGATAAAGCATTTCTGAGAGGCCCCTAAACAGGATGGAAGAAGATCACAGTCAACTCCACAACCAGAGTATTTAAGGAAAATCTACTGAGCTATCTGGACAAACCCTGTTTTCAATGTGATATAAAATGTAAAGTCTACATGATAGAAAATTCTCAAAAACCTCTGTGGTTCTGGAGCAACATTCCTATTAACCAATCACAGCTTTAAACATACTGCAAAGAGAAGCTGAGCAGCTTGAGAACTGATTGTGTGATGGGTGAATGTTTGTTATTCATGTCGCTCTGCTTGTATCTGCCAAATGTTTTCAATTTAAAATACAAACAATCCTTGTTAGCAATATATAACATTTTGTAAAACTGTTGGAATATTTAATTTACTCATTAGCATCTTGATCTATTATTTGTTATTATAGCTATGACCATTACTAATGAGAACTATTACATTACTGGGATTCATACTGGCAAGATTTTATAAAGGCTTCATTACCTACAACTACTTAAAACAGTACAGTATGTGTCTACTCTGCAGCATTAACCAACAGCCTGCACAGCCTTCAGGCGAGTTTTTGCTTCTTGAAGAAAGATTTAGAAGAAAATTAATGCACAGTATAGACGCATTTACTGTTTGTACACAATGATGACGTAGCAACGTATGCGCGTACATATTGGCAACGGAAGTATGGCGAGAATCAGCAGTGTGTCAAGCTACGCGAGCGGATTAAACAACACACACAGAGAAAGTTATTCGGAAAAGTTGACTTTATCAAATGGTATCCGGCTACCAGATCCGTGTACTATAGTGGAGTGGATA
>JAUMHR010000064.1:1840157-1852824 GCA_032361145.1 Enteromius fasciolatus
AGTGGGGAACAACACCACTTCCGTTGCCAAAATGCGCGCGCAACTAATTGATCACGTGGGCTGTAAAAGGGTCTATATGATAGTCTTTAAAGAGCAGCTATTCTATTGAATATTTAATGCTCACCTATTGACTGCACAAAAAATATAGATGATCTGTACTCGGTGTTGTGGACTGAGGTGGAGCAGAAGAAGCAGAGGAATGTGGAACTGTTCTTATAGATGTGGCTGGGAACAGACCAGCCCTTTTTTTCATTCCAGGTGATCTCGTTCCCTTCTAGAAGCAATGGAATCGGATCTACCTGCAACAATAACAAACATTCAGCTAAAATAAAGACAGTATAACAAACTCAGACCAATATTGCAATGTAATGTATGAAAAAAACATATATTTAAGCAGATGATTGTGATCCAAAAATTATTATTTGTATTTAAAAAAACACACACAATAAGGCATAGTCAAAACAGAGGAATTTTGCCGACAAAAAAAAGATCCACTGTCACAGTCCACTGAAGCACAGCTCACACAGAACTTCCTGATTAAGTAGTTTTCTGTTGGTCAGCGCAACAAATTCACTCAAGTTTCGTAAGAAGCGCTAACGCATGATTAGCCACGGCTGGCTCTGCATTTTCCTAATCAGTCTAATCACGTCTCGTCCAATCATAATCACAAGCTTTCCCCTTAAATAAGCCCACAATCCATTCCTTCCTTATCTCCTTAAGCATCCCTCCTCCACCCCTTCTCCACATTTCGTGCTTTCTTCTCTAGGGGGCTAGCAGAGTTCGAGCTTAGCCCTCGCTAGGGTTCAAACCACTAGGGCTTGGAGTTTGTTGACCTTCGAACCCTGGACATCATGCCAAACACGATATAGATATCATATATAACTTACTTTAAACTGAAAATTCGGTCATTCTTTCCCACCTCATGTCACTCAAAACTACCCATTGAATCAAATGTCCAAGCTGCTCCTGACCATGTAATAGAATTCATAGTTATCATGGGTGCGAAATTCTACTGCAATTAGTCTAGTCATATTGGGAAAAAAAACATATATATATATATACATACAGTAGCTATATATACATTAATAACCACAATATATAAATTGAAATAACAGCTAATTTGAAATATTATAGTGTTGGAAAATATCACACACCAGTCTTTATGACAGTCACAGGCTCTGTTTACAAAAGAAAGAGTTGAGGAGCCATTCAGAAAAAGAAACAGTTTCATGCATTTGTCTGGCATTGGTTTGCCTGATATGCAGAGAGGGTTTATGGTTGATGCTAACAAAATGGTGGAAGTAACATAAGGCTGAACTCAGTTGCAGCACATTTAAAGATGTCTAAAGAAGTTTATTTTAACAAAGTATAAACAGACCCATTTCAACACTACAGACTTCGCCCAGTAAACCCAGCATATAAATTATGATTACCTGGAAAACAACCAAGTCGGAGGAAAAAAAAACATTTATTTAAATTACTGTTCATTTCCTTGGGTTTGGAAAGCTATGTCACTTTAGTCAGCTAAGGGCTAAAGTTACACAGCATATACAATAACTGTAATTATCCTGGTCTAAATCTCTAAAATAATACAAAAACAAATAAGTCCTCTAATCCATTTATCAGTAACAGAGATATCAGCTAAGCTGCTGTTGGAGGACCTACCGAGAAGAGAGAGACTTTCAGGTCAGGATCTGAAACCAGGCATGGCACTTCAATATGAGTTTGAGAATCTGTTATGAAGATGGTCTCCACGTTGTTCTCATTTCTCTTGATGAATGGATGTTGTGGGTCTGTTTGTTTGAAGAAAAGTGAAATTAGTTCAGTCGTCTATTTTTCTTAAGTAAAACCTGCCCCAGGAAGTACGGTTTAACTTACAGGGCCCTTTGGATTTACAGATTTATCAGACATTTTAAAAGTGTAAGGATCAAATTATACATACACACATATGCAAATGCAAGAAAGTAGTCTTAGGCAACATTGCTCTGGTTATAAACTTCCATACTCAAGGGTTGGTAGAGTTCTAAAAAAAAAGATATTAACTTTAACTGGTTGAGCAAGTTTGTCTTCAGATTGTTGCTCCATCATTATAGTATTTGACCAGAAGTAGAAAAATGACATCTGAAAGAAACTGTTTATGCTAATGATTGCTATAGATCCCCTTGCTGTAATGTTGAGAATGCCACAAGCGCCTGCAATGCATTATGAATTGCGGTCTGACACCAGCTGCGCTTGTGAAGCTAGAAGCATTTGTATTCAGAGACCTGCATAGATTAGATGGTAATACTTCAAATGATACTAAATTACACTTGCCTCCTAGACTGTATGTGTATGACTGAACACATATTTTTCAAAATGACTTTCTGTACCAATTAACAATCAACCAATCAACCTTGTTTATAAATCATTAAAGTATTTAACTCAGAATAAAGACAAGAGATCACATTCCATCGCATCGAAATATCTAAGAGTGCACATATTTTTATGACAATATTTTTATTACAAGGTTCCTTAAACCACTTAATAACAGCCTTTTGTCTTGGCCAGCATGGATATGTGTCGGATGCTAAACAAACCTCTCCAGATTTCACTTTCAGCGGGAGGTCACATCGCTGTTTCTAAGCCTTTCTTTGTATATCACCTAGCGATGTCTGCATCTCTAAAGCTACCATTATTCTAACGGGTTTCCTTTTTCCTCACGTAGCTTAAAGCAATCACTTCAAGCTGTCGGAGTCAGAACAAAAGGATTGTATCTTGAGGTTTATGTTTCTACCCCTTGGTGGTCTGCATGTACAGACATAATAGGAAAAATATACAACTCCTCACAGTTATGGTGTGTCACCATAAATCATTCTCAAGAGGTGAATTGCTTCTTTGAGGGTGAAGAGACTGGGAGGCACTGGAGGGCATGACATTGTAGCTATAATGCCGACAACTTCGAGAGGCAGTGGGACATGTAAGCGGTTAACTTAAGCCACATGCCGCGAAGTGCCATTCTGCTTTACGCTTGCTGCTAATTTATAGCTGTGATTTCAGCTGGCTCTGATCAACCCCTGGTAAGATCTGTGGAAACTGATTCGGCATCTTGTCAGGAGAAATCACCTGGCATTGGCGTTGACTCTTTGATCAACTGGTCAAAAACCAATTGCTTACAAATACAGAGCTGGATTGTGTCACGAAGATAAACAATCCACCTGTGAATTGTTAAAGAAATACTTCAACCGTAAATTCTTTCCGGATTTATCAACATACATCATTCCAAACTTGCACTCTACTGTAAGTAGAGAAAAAAATATATTTTAAAGGTACATAAATATAATATATATATATATATATTAGGGCTGTCAAAAATAACGCGTTAACGGCGTTGATTACTTATTGTCGTTAATTACTTTAATTTTTTTAACGCATTTCACGCATGAGGAGTGTGATGAATTATTTGTCAGGAAAGTGGGACAACAATTACCTCGGAGTAACTGCACATTGCATCAGTGGCACGTGGGAACTGAAGTCGTTTACGCTGGCTGTATTAAAAACTGAGGAGCATCATTTTGCGGAGGCTTGTAAACAGTTCCTGTCTGTTGGACGTAAGTGGGGGCAAGACGACAACCATCCGGACCAACCAACACGGTTGCCGCAATTCGTAATATATATATATATATATACGCACATATAAGTGCTGTCAGACAATTATTCGTGATTAATGACATTTTTTTGGCAAAGTATGTGTGTGTACTGTGTATATTTATTATGCATATATAAATGCAAAACCAAGAATTTTTACATTAAAGAAAAATGTAATATGTTTATATATTAAATATATTTATATGTAATATAAAATAAAAGAATATGAATATATTAAGGCATAAACATGAATATTTTCAAAATATATGCTGTATGTGTGTGTTGTTGTATACAGTATACATAATGTACACAGTGAACACAAATATGTAAATATGGCATTATTGATGTTCTGACAAACTATTTAAAAATGTGAACACAAGACAAATGAACTATAGGCATTACTTTGACTGTCGGTCCTGTTTTTGTTCTTTTGGTCACCATAACCTGCTGCTTTAGTGGTTAAACTAACAGCTTCAATTTTTCTGCAGGAGTGTTTAGATTTAAAACGTGGTCAGTTTAATAAAGTTAGCAGGCCTGGATTCAAAACCAGATAAACGTACAAGGAAAATGACTGCTGAATAAGTACTAAATCAAATATTTTTGCTGATGATAAACTCAAGCTTAATATAAGTATATTAAAGCAAACTGTTATTCACAATGCTGAGGGGATAATATGCTCACGTCATTAAACTCAAATTGTGCTTAATCTGTAATGATGATATCAGCAAGTTTGGCATTCTACACATATTTTTACTAAGTTCTTATCTTTATTTTATTTAGGATAAAAGCTCTTTCCTAATCCCAGGCTGTCTCAGGGTAAACTAAACATGTTCTAAGCGTGTTCATGTGTAATCTTCTCTGATCTTCTGAAACAGGCTGATGTTTTGAATGAGATGTTTATGATGTTTTTGTCTGTTACCCAAAGAAAATTGAAACTTCAGACAAAAATAGCCTGGCCAAGCATTTTTTGAAGGGAGTCAAATAAAAATGGGATTTGTGATTTGGTTTGCCTCAGGAAAATGCCACGAAAGGCACCAGACACTGTTATTCAACAAAATTGAACTAATTTCAAAGGTTAAGTATGTATTTAAACAAATAAGCTAAAGAACAAAGAAGAATTGCAGTTCATTCGTTCAAACTTTAACATTAACTGCAGCCTCATTCTAACAACATTTACGCACCATTTGAGTCCTCATAGCTTCCTACTAGTATTATTTACTGAAAGTACATAATTCACATTATTGATTAAGCTATTCTCAATGTAACACATGTGCTGAAATGCATATAAAGTAGTGTGATTTGAAAATAAAGTACATTTGTCCTTGCACTTCCACAACATTTCCCCTGTTTATAAATACATTTAATGATATCATACAGTGCAAACAGAAGTGATATTACTGTGTTTTTGATCTTTATTCATTATGTTTATGTTTAGTAACTTAAGAAGTGCTCATCAGCTTATTCTACCAACTTTAAACAAAACCTTATGTAAGTCTACTAACAGACTAATGAGAGTTCATTGACATGTAATTGCAAATCTATGAGAGTTAGACGGTATGTAGTTGCATAAAGTTATATTAACTACGTTACTTGTAGTTAGTATAGAATATCTTAAGTGGACTATCGCAATGAACTGTAGCCTATTCAGAACTGTAAAAGCATTGATATATTACAGCCATATATTCAAGCATGTACATAAATGTTAAGGTTACATAAGTTGTGTTGGTTATGCATGCACACCACTTATAGTACAACGTGTATATACACCACAGCTCAACAAAACTGAATAATACAACCAGAATTTATTCTAATAAGATGAACAAGTTAGTCCGTTTACAGTCCTCACCTCGCACAAAGACAAAAATGCTGTCTGCTGTGGTTCCATCGATGATAGCTTTAATATCCTTGTAGAAGCAACGGTAGTATCCTGAGTCATTGGCCTGGGTGTTGGTAAGTACTAAAGTCTTACAGTAAGGTTTCCCAGGCTCCCCTTGACACTCCTTCACCCTGACTGCTCTATGGCCCGGGGTGTCAATGGATGACTGCTGATCCTGGCGATCAGTAAACTCCACTTTACTTAGAGACACTTCAGGCCAGCTCCAGTCCAGAATCCGCTGTCCCCTGGTGCAATGGATCAGATAATCACATTGAAGTCAGTGCCATTCCAAATGTTTTACCAAGAACATTTCCCCATAATACACAACCACATGGTATCTGAGAACTTGAGGGTATAACTTATGAGTAAAAAAGTGGTTTATATTGCAAATGTTGTTATGCCTTGAAACCTGTGATCAAGGTTTTTAGACGGCAAAGCGGTGACATTTAAACTAATGTGTTCCTCAATCAGATAATGGGCAACAGTGATTTCTGAATGTCAGCCATGAGTTTGCATAATATTGTTCATCGATCATACTGTGCAGCGGCCCAAAACAATGCTTTCCTCTCAAAGGTATATGTTTGTAACTGCTAAAAAACTATTTATTCTGGGAATTCTTGGCAAGAAATGGTTGCAAATTTTGAAGGGATTAGAGCTAAATATGTTGGATTGCCTCCCTGCAAGTTCAAACCACATTTATTTCTAAACGTAACCATCCAATCACTTCCAAATTCAACATTTCCCTTGTTTTTGTAATAGCTCACAGGCTTATCTTATTATTCAATCAAAAATGACCAGATCTTTGTCTTGATTGTTTATTTAACTAGACATTTTATCCCATTTGGCACCAACGAGTAATTTAAGCTAGATGCAATATAAGATCAAATGTTTCATGTATTCATGGACTTTTTTTGAATCAACACCAATATTTTCAGGAACAATGTATATAAACGTAAAATAATAATCATTTTAGGTTCTAGAACTGGTAACTGTCTTTCTTACCTAAAAATATTTATTTTGAGATGTATGCATAATAATTTCAAAAAGTAGTTTAAAGTTGTTAATGACAGAAAAAGGTAAAAAATAAAGAGTTTAGTATTTAAGTCATGTACCCATTAATAGATCATTTGATTGTACCTGCATGTAATGGTCAATGTGTCGTTAGCGTGAATCACGATCTGGTCTTTGGTGTTATCAAGGGTGGGTGGACTCATAGAATACCCAGTCACCAGACCTACAAGAAGAGAAAAACATAATCATGAGCAAAATCTAAGAAACAGTGAAATTCCCTTTGTTCCAGGCATTAATAATCACACCAGACAAAATTACTATGTAGATTGCTATTGAAATGACAGGGTTTAATGCCTTATGGATATTTTTTTAACTTATTTTTATATATATATATATATAATTTTTTTTTTTTTTTTTTTTTTGTGTCATTGAGTATTTTAAGAATGCATTGCCCCCTGGACAGAAATGCACCTTGCATCATTGTTTACCTGGCACTGACTTTCCCATCATTAGGTGTTTCATTTCATTACTCAGACAACCATAACATTTTAAAGTTCATTTAACACATTAGTTCATTTAACACAAAGGCCCTTAATCTGGTTTGTGTTTGACTGACAGTGGGACAGAAAGGTCAAAAGGTCATTGTGCACATGTTAATTGGTCTAGGAGAGCTGATGGTTTGAATGTCTGTTCTCAGAGGACAATAATAGTGGAAATTAATACACAATATCCTGTGAGAAGAAATACAACCATTTATGCAACTGAATACAGAGTCTGAAATTTGTGTTTCTAATTTATTTACATAATGTGGTATATTTCTGAGTAAGCAGTAAATATTTTAATTTCTTAAAAGATTTTAGTAAAGCTGAATTACCACTGTTCTTTAAAATAATACTGCAACAAGATATTGATATTGTCATGATTGCCCGCTGGAGAGGGCACCCCATCCAGAACTGGACCATTACCACAGCAACTACCTTTCCCATGATTCATCCCTGGACTGATAACACAGACATTGGACTTCATATCACATCATGCATTACTCACTCACACCTGTTCGTCATTTGCACTCACTCACACCCCTTCTCACCTGCCACCACAGTCAGACACTCACTCACTGAGAGGTTTTGTGTTTTCCGTGTGTGTTTCTTGGACTGTTTATTCTCTGTTTTGCGATTGTGTGCTGCCTGCCCTGATTTTTGCCTGGATATTCGACTCTGATTTTGCTTGTCTCCATTGCTTCTGTCTGCCGTTGGTCTACTCTGCCTGTTTGACCATGAATGATAATAAAAGCTTGCGAATGGATCTGCACGTCCCTGTCTCCATCATTACAGATATACAGTATGACACTGTGTATTAATTAATTAATTTGATTTTGCACATTATTTAATGTTGTCTATTTAAAAAATGGCAGCCAAACCTGAGGAATACAAGGAACATTGCCTATGAAATTTTAGATTTAAATCTTACTATTGTACTATTGTAACTATATATTTAGCTTATTTTTAATAAAAATAGACATATGTGTGTGTGTGGACGGGTTGATGTGGTTACGCCTATGGAGAGTCCTCATAAATCACAAAAACCAACATGTGTGTGTGTGTGTGTGTGTGTGTAATATAATAAGGTTGTATATAACATGATGAATGATTTTGTTATGTTTCAGTCAAATTGACATAGCTATCACAGCTATGGCAGATATTTACATATAGTAAAAGACAATGAGAGTGAGGCACAGTTCGAATGGCATCCACTCTTTTTCTTTAGACTAGCAGAGCAAAATCCTTTTCATGACTGTCCTTGTGACTCTATAGACACCATAAGCACACATGTCAATCACAAGGAATATTTCTGGACCAGTGCATTTTATGTGCACAATCCATCTGTTTCAGACGCATCCGGTCTCAAAAGCCAACAATAGAATTTTGTAAATATTTGATGGCGAGTCAATGACCTGTTTACAGTTGAACATGAACATCCTGGTGGCTTTTCTAGAGCAGTATTTTCAGCTCTGAAGATTTATAGTGGGATATCACCAGTCAGTGGATAATATGAAATAAAAGGTTTTACATTTATTTATTTTTAATTTTTTTCTAAAGTCCTGTGTGAATTATATCTGCTTTGGTCTTAACTACCAGTTTGAGCGCAATATAATCTAGCTAGCTGATAGCCCAATAGCCGGAAGGAGAAAAAACAAACACAAATCATTTTGTGAGCTTTATTAAGGTTACTTTTGTTCTAAAGAATCTTCACAGTAGTTAAGTCAATGATTTAGGCTTAAAAATAAACCAAAGGAAATCGCATCCAATGGCAGGTACAGCATGAATTAAATGTACAGTCACAACCCAAAAACAGTGTATTCATTTATGTTGTTATTATTATTTATAATTTGTACTTTATTTTAATGCATTTTAATAATTCCTTCTAGCACTCAGAATTCTTTAATACTGTAACAGCAAAAAAGTGCTTGGGTTTGATATATCTTCTGCCAACTCACTTTGAGTTATGTGTTTCAGTGATATTGAGTTTGTAGATGGAACATGGAAACCTTTAGTACATTTTAAACTTCCAAAAATCTTTCTTTGTACAGTTCCAGATTATTTGATTATGAGGTATCTTCAGGGAGACCATGAAGAGCTCTTTCAAGACTGTCAGGTATGTTATTAAATGGTTATTTACGGAATAATGTTACACAAAATGTTGCCTTGATGCCATTGTTTCATTTTCATTATAAGTCACTGTGATTCAGCTGATCACCCAGTCCAGTAGCAACCAATCCAGTTTAAAACATATATGTTCACACAAATCACAGTTTCTTATTGTTGGAAATGAACACATGTGAGACAGAATTTAAGAATGGTGTTTTTTGGTGCATATTCTAGCATGCGTGAAGAGATTGGTTTATTTTTTTATTGGGAAACCTTTAAGATGTTTTTGTAAAATGAGTGCATGAAATTGTACTTTTGAAATTGATTGTAAAAGAGGGTTCTTTTGTACATACATTTTAAAGATGAAATGATTGTTATTTGATCAATAAAAAGTAACTGATTCCATATTCTGTGTCTGACCATTTTTAGGTAAATTTAACTTTCCTGAATAAATAATGTGTAATTATTCCTATTGGGTAATTATTATAAATAGTAATTCAGTAAATTAACTGTTGCCTACTAAAATAGAGTTACTATTACTTTTAATGGGTAATTAATTTTGTAATGTATTAAAAAATATTAGATAGACATAATTTTTTTTTTGTTTGTTAATGTAGATTTTCTTTACCCAGATATACAAAATATAATCTACTCACACAAACTGAGTGCAAATTGTTACCTCAATTTTATTGTTAATTTTATTGAGCAGATTCTATAGGTTTTTGTTTACAGTGTAGAAACACCTGTTATCTTAACAGCCCAATTGTTTCGTGCTTTTGGAACAACAGCTTTTATGATTATGACTACATAAACATGAAAAGACTTCAGCAAACAAGTATACAGTATTAAGCAAAGTGAAATGATGTCTTGGCCAGACAGTCATTAAACTTTTCTGAAACATTAAAAAAATTGGTGTCCAGGAGACTGGAGCCTTAACTTAAAGGTGTGAATTTAAGATGAATAGTGCTTATAAATTTATATAGATTTATATATTCATATATTTTTATATATGCATATTTCATAACTAATTTATTTACTAAAGAAAGTCTTTGTAAAAAAAAAAGAATAAGACTGATTTCTGATGAATCATTCAAATCAAAGAGATTTGCATTACAAGAAAAAAGATCGAATGCAAACTGCAGATAGGAAAATTATGTTATTTGTTATTTTTGTGGTATTTGCATGATAGCTTTATAGCATGAAAATATAATAATAAAGTCTTGATCTCCTGACACAAAGACAAATATACATTTGAATGCATTTTTTGTTTGAATGAATGTAGACCATGGCTGATAATATATTCCCTAGCATGCGCTTAAAACTTACTGATACAAAATCAAAGGGAAATGGTGCAGAAAAAGCATGCATTTTGCTAAACATGTCAAATTCTGTCTTACTTGTGTTTTAAATATGATCTGTCGCCACATGGTTTACTAACTTTGAACTAGAAAGATTGAGTTGCCTACACGCTGACTTGAAAAGATTTATGACAAACATTAAGCAGCTCACAGTGTGAGCGGTCACTCCTCATCCACCGCATTTCTCATTTACTCTCCCCAGATGTGATGATGACACACACACAAAAAAGGATCCATACTAGCAGTACTATGCTCAATGGACCTTGTTTTAAATCTCCCCTGCACAC
Source organism: Enteromius fasciolatus (assembly GCA_032361145.1). Taxonomy (NCBI): domain Eukaryota; kingdom Metazoa; phylum Chordata; class Actinopteri; order Cypriniformes; family Cyprinidae; genus Enteromius; species Enteromius fasciolatus. The sequence goes on from JAUMHR010000064.1 coordinate 1,850,962, forward strand.
AGCAAAAACATTTGTAAGGATGTTTGACTCACGCAAACGTGTTTTCTGCCAAAACACAGCCCATAGACACAGCTGGATGGCACCAAGGAATGAGCCAAATCAGAGACACTTGGAAGGTATCTGATAGCAGACTTACATGAAGCTTAAAAATATTAGGGCAGCATTTTAAACTCATCCAGCGTAAACTGAAGATTCTATGCTAAATTGGCATGACATGGTGATTGGAGTTCTGTGTGCCAGATCGCTTCCATATGGATATACATTTCTTTCACAAGGATGCTGTGTGTAGTAGTCGTCTGGGGCTCTGACTGTTAACCTGTCAGTGTGATATATGACTAGAGTAATACATAAGCAGTTAGCAGGGGTTAACCCCTAGGCAGAGACAGATGAGGGCACATACTGTATCGCTTGTTTGTAATTCAAAGCACGCTGAAAAAGATACTGGATGTGTGCAGTGTTCAGATACCTCCTTATTGTTTTGTTTTTTTAGTGTTGGGTATAAAACACAACTGGAGGCTAAATAAATTCCTGAAATTAAACTTTCCACAGTGGCCTGGTCATGTCAACCCAGATGGAATTTCGGACCATGGAATTTAGAATGTGATGCTGTTCAGAGTTAGTTGGATGTGAGCATAGCATGAGTTGTGATATTCCCTGCGCTACTGGGAATGTTTGGGAAAAAACTAAAAGTAAAATATTTTTCATGTATTTATTTATTGGTTAATAAATGAGCAACTGTTTAAAACTAGCTAAAAGTGTATAGCTAGTGTAGACAAAGCTGGTTAGGATGAAAGCAAACCAATTAAAATGCATTAAACCAGGTTATGTTGCTTTTTCAGCAAAGTAATTGGAAATTTACAGATGAAAATGTATCTGTCAAAGTTTTAATAAGTTGTTTGTTGTATGTATTGGTGATAAGAATGAATGCACTATTGCTAATAATGTACCACCTATACTACACCCAGCACTAAAATTAAACAATAATGCTTAAAATAGTATGAGAAGCAACAATGCCATTTTCGCTTGCCATCTTTAAGCTCTTTATCAAGTATCGCGAATCATAAATGTAAGGGGTGTGACGAGACACTGGGTTCAAGAGAACGAGACGAGACAAGATTTTTAGACTTTTTAAAATAAATCCTCTATGATAAAATATATTTTAATAAAATTAAAATTTAATTTAGTTTATTTTATTCAACAAAAACATTCAAAAAAATTAAATTAATTAATTTTGTAATTAACTTTTTGAAATGAAACTATTTTAATTAATTACATGCAGTAATAAACAACGTGTGCGCTGCAAAATATTTTGACACAAACTGACAAGCAAGTAATAAACGATAAATAACAAAAAACTTTAAATAATATAAATAAATGAAAACAAATAACACAAATATCCCCTTTAAAAACAGATTCGGGCCAAATACCTAAACAAACTTGCAGCAAATACCGCGCCAGCTTAGAGGCCACAGTATACTTCAGCCATCTGCATTACATCATTTTCGTCATCAGGAGGGCTCACAGACAGCCACACACAACAGTGCATGTGCGAGAAGAATGGTGGGCTACTGAGCAAGTTTACTAGTCTGTGTGAGCCACATAGGTATAGAGTTGGTTATGTGATGCAAACATCAATGATCATTAATTTCCAAATAATGCACTAGCAAAAAAAAAGCAAAAATAAGTTTATAAATCAGTAATCTGCCCATGTAATCATACTTTGTGTGAAAAGGAAGACATGTTTTTAGTATTTTATTGTTTTGATTACAAACCTTTGCTGTTTCAATAAAACGTCTCGGTTACGTATGTAACCCTCGTTCCCTGAAGAAGGGAACGGAGACGTCACGTCGGTGACCGACGAAT
>JAUMHR010000064.1:1876820-1907931 GCA_032361145.1 Enteromius fasciolatus
ACAACAGAATATTAATTCGAATTTGCTCTTACGAATTGATTTCTTTTCAATTATTTGTGTGCATTTTTTAATAACACGTTACATTTTCGGTGTGAATTACCATCGACGTGAGATACAGCATATTATGATTTTTATATCCAGGCATAAAATTTCACCTAAATACATAGGCTACAGCTTCTATATGTTTTGTGTAGGAAATTACCATTTATATTAGACAACATTTATTTTTCCAGATTGACCGCAAGGCGATCAAAATATACCCATCAGTATTAAGTATAAAATTCCCATTTCTATCTATTACATAATTAATGAAACATTACACACACACACACACACACACATATAGCCTATTTACATTTTTTATGTTACATGTCGGATGAAATATTAATAGCTCAATAATATAATTGTAATAAAAATAAAATGTACCTATATAAAATATATTACTTTTTTTTTTTTTTTTGCAATGCAGCAAGGCATTTTGGCTGTGTTAACTCTTTGGGTGTAGTGAAATACAGGATGTCTAATGAATTTTGCATGATCAGAGAATAGGCATCATTACTCAAAAGGAAGTAAATTTCTTTGCAATGCATTTCAGTAAATTTCGCATCCATTCATTCCAATTCAATGGCCAATTCAATTCAAACTCCAACTCCAACAAAAAGTTCCTAAATTCTGAACTTTGTAAACTTTTTTGCAGTTGATTGTTGAGATCCATTAAGTGTTTAAAAAACCTGGGTATAATTCCTAAGATAGTCTTCTGCATTATTGTTGGGTGCAACTTTTATTGTGTGTGTGTTATATGTATAGTTACTCCAATGTTGTTTTTATAGTTGCAGCAATGTTATCATAAAGCCTTTGATTACATCAGCTGGACGAGTACCTGGTACACTAAGACCAGTCCTCATGATGAGTTAGCACGTCATTAATGGGGCTTCCAAGAGCTCTTGATGGTGAGGAGGAGCGTCCCCAGCAGAACATCATAATGACAGTAAAGCTGAATCATGGGGGACGTTTGAGGGAGACAATCAACAGACCCTGTAGCCTTTTATTTGTTTTGATTCCTCTTCACACACACACACAAACAGGCAGAAAGAGAGCAGTCAATAAAAAAAAGTAGTGGTAATTTTGGGCTGAAGTATATTTCCACTGGTTTTTATCTCAGAATGCAGTTTTCCAACTTGATATTCATTAACGTAAAAATTTGTATAATCACAGAATGCCTTCTGGAAAGAGTCTATACAAATGAAAAGAGATAACAACGTTCCTGTTTCAAGTCTTGATCTGTTAGAAATGTACTGTCATATTCTGCACACAGTCGATAACTTGTCCAAATGAATGAACATTGAAAGGAAAGGCCATGCGTCTTAAGGGATACGACCTTTTGATGAATAGCATCTTACATGTGTCTCTGGAGGACAAACTCAAAAAAATAAATAAATAAATTCTTCAGGACGTGAACAGAAATAATAAAAGCACATCCTACAGTACATTAACAGTTCCCTCTTTTGTCAGCATGAAATTAGGATTGACCTTGTTTTTGTATTACATGTTCATAGTACATATTTTTTAATATTAATCAACAGCCACATGACTGTTCAGACTATATTTTAGCCTTTGTTTTGCCTTTGTTAAGTTAACTTTAAAGTGTTAAAGCCTGGTACCAAATTGGTTATATAAAGCCAAGCAGAAAAATACATTTATTTTTATGACCAAAACCTTTTTGTACACACCTTCAAAGCTCTTAGCTGCTTGTATAGCTCAGTAAAAAATGAAGGCAATACTTTTTGTAAGGAACAATAGAAAATATACCCATCAGCTAAAAACAATGTTACAACCTAGTTTGCTTTTTTTAATTCAATGCACCCTGAAAGATTGAGTGTCCTGCAAAACTGTGTCATCTCTGGTGAAGGGAAGAGCGCATTAAAGCATTGTTTTTGTTTTCAATTTCTAAATGACCTGAGATGCCAAAGTCTTTATTGGTAATTTTTCTTTTCCCTTAAGCAAAAAGCTGCCCATACAGTTTGTGTCATATAATCAGCTTAAATGACAATACAGGCACTTCTAAATGTGCTCATGAGCTCAAATCGTTCTTAGAAATATAGCACTGCATTGTCTCGCTTTGAGCAGCCTGTAAATTGGATTTTAATGAAGCTCTATCCATCTCTTATGAGCAGAAGAGGGCCTCGTTAACCTTTTTGTAATTAAATATGCCTCAATATTCTGGTACTAAAATCATGATGATAGCCAAGCATTAAATGGATATTATATTAGTCGTTTTCAATAATAGCTTTAATTGAACATGATAAAAAAAAAAAAATAAATATGGCTGTGTTTGTGTAAAATATGTGTATCTCAAATACAATACCATTTTTCAGCCTAATGATGTCATTATCTAACTCTCAGTTGTATGCCTTGCAGTGCTGTAATGATATATTATGATTTACCTTCTTCAGTAGATGTGTATGCTACATATTTCATCAGGTGTGCATGTCTTATCCAGAGCATGCATCACTCACTTCTACTCCAACTGAGCATACAAAAAGAAAAGAAAACATCATTTAGCTTCCATGCTGAGAATCAGATCTCTGACGTACATTTATAATTGAACATGTGCAATGAAATGCGAACCGCTGAAACAGCTGGCATATACAGTATGTACCAAAATGTAATGCAATAAAATATCAAGCTACAAAAAACATACTATTCGTATACTGACTATCACCTTCACACATGTTGCTTAAAAATGGCTATAATGAAAAGCTAGCAATGCCAATATTCGATTTATCTGATAAAATGTAAAACTGTAACTTGAATGCAATGTAAGTTGCTTTGGATAAAAGCGTCTACTAAATGCATAAATGTAAATGTAAATAATATGTTACCTTCCACTATGTGCGGTAAGCGCAAACAGCTTAGTACTGAAAATAAATTTTCACATGGCCTCAGCCAAATATGATGCATTTTCTTGTGGTATTGTAATTTTATTACAACTTTAATTCAGAAATAAAAAAAAATAAATCTTCATAGAAGAGGTACATTCAAATGATCGGATGTATAACCTGAATTTATGGAATGTTTTTGAATAAATTAAAATTGCCATGACTGTGGCAACTGTTTGTACTGAAAGAAGTAAAAATGTTCTTGTCTGTTTGACAGGTTGATGTTGTATGTCCTTGGGTAAAATGGGCCCGTCAGATCTAGCCAATGGAACGGAAGACACGGTCTATGATGGAATTCAAGAGGCCAGCCTGGGAAACGACAGCATAAACACTTACAAACCAGCTTTTGTGGATGACATCACCAAGCACCTGAGTGTCCAAATATCTCTCATCTTTGCATATTCACTCATAATCCTGTTAGGACTTGTAGGTAACACTCTGGTGATTTACATGATCATTCTGTACAGAAACATGCGCACTGTCACCAACTACTTCATTGCGAATCTAGCCTTGGCGGACCTGATGGTGGACGCGGTGTGTTTACCCTTCACTCTGGTTTATACGTTGTTGGACGAATGGAAATTTGGAGCAGTGATGTGTCATATGGTGCCATATGGCCAAGCTCTCAGTGTCCATGTGTCTATTCTCACCCTAACGGTCATTGCTCTAGAGCGTTACAGGTGTATTGTCTTCCACCTTGGCCAGCGCCTCAATAGGTGCACCAGCTTCATTATCATCGGCCTGACCTGGGCATTTGCTGCCATACTGGCTGGCCCGCTGGCTATTTTCCGAGAGTATCGCCATGAGGAAATCCCATACATTGACTTGAGGATCGCGGTTTGCTCTGAGAAATGGCCTAATGGCACCAATCGGGACGCCGTTATCTACAGTTTATCGATGATTCTCCTGCAGTATGTGGTCCCTTTGGCGATCATAAGCTATGCTTATGTGTGCATCTGGATCAAACTGAAGAACCACGTCAGCCCTTCCAACCGCACCGATGGCATCGGCCGTCGAAAGAAGACCACAAAGATGCTAGCGCTGGTTGTCGTGGTCTTCGCTGTTTGCTGGCTTCCCTTCCACATGTTTCAGCTGGCTAGCGATCTCGACTTGATTCTTAAGTTCAAAGAATACAAACTCATTTATACTTTGTTTCACATTGTGGCAATGTGCTCGACATTTGTTAACCCATTGCTATATGGCTGGATGAACCAGAATTACAGGAATGGCTTTCTCATGTTCTTCCGCTGTGAACACAGGCCAGACACCATCTACCCTGATGGGTCCTTCAGGACTCGATCTTTGAGAGGGATGGTTGTGAACGGCTACAATGATGGTCAGCCCACAACTGCTGTCTAATCATGAAGAGAGTCTTCCTCTGTCAAAAGGAACATGCTTAATGCACAGTACAGTAGGGTACAATGAAGCTAAAGGAGCATTGGTGTAAAATAATAAGATAATAATAATTGGGTTAAGATAATAAATAGATAACTGACTTTTCCCTTTGATGACATGATGTGATTGGGTAATCACCATATTTATAATACCATGGTATAATAAAATATTATATTTCTTGGTACTGCTGAAAACCAATTTAGATTATTATGAGGATCATCTTCAACAATCTTTCCCATTAAAAAAATAAACTAGTCACATGTTAAACTAGTCTAAACAATCAAAAAAATATAATACTTCAGCTAAAGGTTTTTGTTTTTTTTATCATTACTGGTTACTTCTACCCCATGCTGGTGAGCCTTTTACTTTTAAGTGTGGAGAAGAAAATTGCATGATTTTTAAACAAAAAGCATTTCAAGATTTATTTTTTATCACAAAAAGTTGCTCCATAAATGATAAATATTTTTTTTCCCCTGCAATTATACATTATGGGAGTATAGAGAAAAGCAGATTTTCCTCATGGTGTACCTTTAGCCCTGCATTGACACAAGTGGTGTCCATTTATTTCATCAGCCTTGTGCAAAACTCTTATTGATAATTTCAGGAGACAGCCTGGATGCTGCTGATAGCTTTGAGCTCTGGGAACACGTTAGAGCCAATCAACTAAGCTGAAAATGGCATGTGACTGATCCCTCTTATAGGAATTGGAGAAAGCTATTCATTAGCTTTCCCATACATATTTATGGCTTTTGCACAGCTAGCGCAGGACCTATTGGAAGGACATGATTTAAAATCTGCCATCGTTGCTCATGGGGCCACAGAATTTTTCTGTCACCTAACATAAGTCATAAATATCATGTGACTCAAGTCAAATCAAATAACCTTCATTTATATAGTGCTTTATACAATACAGTTTGTCAAAGCAGTTTTAGGAATACAGTTAATTTCTCAGTTAAAACACTACCAGTTCAAATTACACAGGGGCCATGTGAAACAGTCTCATAACAACTCTGATTGGCGTATAGCGCCACAAGTGCACACACAATTGCATACACTTCACCAGTGTCTATTTTGAGCTGTTACATAAAGTCCATTTCATGCTTAAAAAGCCCTACAAAACAGAATCTTTAAAACAGAACCCGTAAAAATATTGGTGATATATTGGTGAAATATGTTGTTTTTGTATGTTGTCAGCAAATGTGAAGTTGGCATTGCTTTGCAGAAATATGGTGCCAAAGCTAACCGGCCCAACCTTGATCGTAGTTAAGAATATGCTAACATATTGCATTGTGGGATACAATATCCACATAGTGGGCTCAGTTGTTTTTTGCACATTTAAGCAGATGTAGCTCTGGGTGTTAATGTACAAGCATACAATAAATTTGCATAATATGCATATACATATGGTGTGTCTCAATCATCTATTGCTCCCAAGCTCGTAAATCAGTATATCATGCACTCAAATGGGCACTGTTAAGGACCCTGCATATTGAGACAGGGATACTCAATTTTCGACGTCATAACCACATACGGTGTCACCATACATAGATGTAGATCATCACTGCTGGTATTAATTGGCAGGACCCACATAATTTTTATATTATTTTTTATGTTTTACATACATGTACAACATTTCAGCTGAATGTTTCACGCTTCAGAAATGTCACATAATTTCCAGTTAGGGAGCACAGTGAGCATTACACTCCCTGGTTTTTGTGGTGCATTGTGGGATTTTTCAGGGTGCAAAATTTGGCATGCCCTGGAAAGCGCTTCAAATTGGCAGACTTCCTGATCAGGGCTCTGACTACTGAACTATAGGGAGCTGATTGAGACACACCAATACTATACACAGATAAATTGCAAGACTTGCATAATAGCATTTCAAACATAACCTACTATGTTTTTGAAAAACACTTCTAGCATCGGTATGCAATCAATAATGAACTGCTCATCTCATGAATGTCTTTGTTATTCAGTTATATTAACAGTTTGGTTGTGAATTTAAATATTCAAATATATTTTATGACTTGAATGAATTCAATTTTGTGATTTGTCAAAGATGAAAATGTCTTGCACGTGTGGTTTTGTGTAAATTTGCATACATAAATTGCTTTATGCTACTGATTGTATTTATACTGTATGATGTGAAGGTTTTGTAGTGTACTTTGTATGCAAAGAATTGATGTAATCTATGGAATCATGTTCTTGTATTCTTTATTGGCATATTTAATATCTATGCTTTGGTGGCAGTGAGATGAAATAAAAAGTTGAATTCAGTGAATATCACTTATTTTACAGTTAGGATGTGTGAGAAAACTAAAATGCAGTGGAAGGAGGGAGTGAAAGGAAAATAAAGCTATATCTGTGTATATGTTTTGCTCGCTGCCTTATCAAATCTAAAAAGCTTTAGTGAAAGACAAAACCATGGCAACACAACATATAACAAAAAAGATTTGAAATGACCTGCTTCACACTAACATTTGCCTGAAGTGATTATGAAAACAAAACAATATATCCACATTGCAGCTGTTGCATTATTCATCTCTGCTACACAACTGAAAGTGTTTTTCATGCTGTAATCACTTTTTTATTCTGAGTGTTGCACAAGGAGCGTTAGGGGGAGAAACCTCTGAGAATATAAAATCCGTGGCACAAACCTCTTGTTCCACATTCAGTTTGCCATAAGATACAGATCTGCACACAGATGAATAAAACATTAACACACATTCTTAGTGTTTAGAATATTCATTTGTCTTATCATGTTGTTGTTTTTAACATATTGGGGTGTTTTATTTGGAAATATGGCTATTTAAAAAAGCTATTTCTAAATGACTCAATTGTAATCATTGTATTTTTTGCCACCAAAACAAAGCATGAACTGCTGGTTTGATAAAACCTATGGTTGTTATTTTTCTGTTAAGTTTAGAATAAATCTAATATGTTTCTGCCCTCTGTTGGACAGAAGGTATTTTCCAGAATGAAGATGAACAAATCATCTAAAGAAACTGAAACACAGGTCAAATTGCAAATTAATTTTACAAACCAAGCAAACACCAGTTTTTCACTCCTTTAAGTATTATTTAAAATTAAAAATTTTACAGAAACTGCTGGGTCAAAACAACCCAGTCACTGGTTCTGTCCATACTTTACCCAGCATTAAGAGTGTGTACAGGTCTGCATACATAAAAAAATCTTCTGTTGCAAAGAAACAGTCTGTTGTCACATGGATCTATTATCATTTTACTGTAACATTTATTGTGTTATACGGTCTTACACTTCTGCAAGGACTATGGTGCCATATCAGACCCTGGACCACAAAACCAGTCATAAGAGTACATTTTCGAAAATTTAAATAGAGATTTATGCATAATCTAAAATGTGAATAAATAAGCTTACAACTGATAGGACAATATTTGCTAAGATATAGCTATTTGAAAATCTTTAATCTGAGGGAGCAAAAAATAAATATACTAAGAAAATCACCTTTAAAGTTGTCCAAACGAAGTTCTTAGCAATGCATATTACTAATAAAATGTTGGTCCAGGTCCAGGAGCGAGATCTGTGGTCATGCTGAAATGCTTAGAACTTTTAAGGCACAAGACAGCGATTCCTCTCAAAACTTTTCAGAGGCTCCTGGGGCATATTGCAGCTGCGATCACGCCGCTGGGCTTGCTTCATATGAGACCGCATCAGTATTGGTTACACGATTGAGTCCCGAGATGGGCATGGCACCATGGCACACTCCGGTTTGGTGTTACCCCACAGTGTCGCCGCCTATTCAGCCCGTCAACACGGATGCCTCCTCCACGGGCTGGGGTGCTGTATGCAACGGGCAGGCAGCTTCGGGCCCCTGGACAGGTGTCCGACTGCTTTGGCATATCAATTGCCTCGAGTTGGAGCAGGTTCTGCTGGTAACGCCATTGTAATGGTTTGGCGACCTCATATTCCTCGCAGCAGCCCCTCCCTGGAAGATCCCCTAGTGGAAGGACCTACCCTCTCAGGGCATGGGCACGAATTGGCACCCGTGCCCCGATCTTTGGAACCTGCACCTCTGGTTCCTGGTTGTGACGCGGCAGACCTCGCCAGCCTTTCTCCCGCCATGGTAGATACCATTACTCAGGCAAGAGTTCCCTCTACGAGGCAGGCTTATGCTCTGAGGTGGGGTCTGTTCATCATTTGGTGTTCCTTTTTTTGGAGAGGACCCACAGAGATGCACCATTGTGGTGCTCTCTTTCCTGCAAGAGAAGTTGGAGCGCAGGCTGTCCCCTTCGACTCTCAAAGTGTATGTCAAAGTGTATCTATAGCAGGGAGAGCCGTTCCCCTTTAGGACTGAGAGCTCAATTAACAAGGAGTGTCTCTTCATCTTATGTGTTGGCTCACGGCAACTCTAGCGGATATCTGTAGGGCTGCAGGCTGGGCGACACTGAATACCTTTGCAAGGTTTTACGACCCTGCTGAAGACAGCAAGTGAGCAGGAGGTCAGCTGGTGTCGGCTTGCTGCGCCATTTCCACGGGATCCATGTGCTTTCCTCAGTGTTCCCCTTTGAGTAGGCGAACCTGAGTCCTCCTGCCCCGCAGTCGGGTCTAGAGCAGAGTAGCTCCGACTGTGCTCCTACTGGGTCTCCTTCACCCAGTAGGTTGTGGCTACAAATCTCATTCCACAGTCAGCCAGAAGGCTGTGTTTCCCTTCAATTATATCTATGTAATGTTATCCTTTACTTTAACATTGTCTGTGTTTATTTCCTATAGCTGTCATTTTTGAACATTAAGATGGCAAGTGTGAATATTTTTTTTAAAGACCATTTTGCTTAATATTTTTTGGACATGAAAAAATGGAAATGATGGCATATGTCAAAAGAGAATACATTTTAGAACGTTTTTGCTGTCTAATTGTTGTGACTTCCTTGTTTTGTTATTAATCATTACTGACCCTAACTAGGTTTAAATACAATTGTCCTAAAATCACTCTATACTATCATATAAGTGTGATGTTTATTCGATTGTTTTGTACTATAGACATAGTGATGTATGTGCAGAAATTAAATTGTGCAAAACTATCCCACACTCTGTTTAGACTCTTTAATAAAGAACACTGTACATATATACAGTATTGCTTTCATTTAACACGAGTATGTAATTACCTTAAAAACCTTATAAAGGTGTCTCTTGATAAGTGCTCTGCGGTCTTGACTTGTTTTGACCTTTAGTCCAGTTACGTTCCTCACGGCTAACTTTAACTTAGCGGTGCAGCTACCTCTGTTGGTAAAAATGCGTAGTACACAGGTGTTTTGTTAGCAACAGAATGCGTTTTTGCGGACTGTTTGAAGGTGCTGCAAAAATGGGACAGTTTCATGGACAGATAGAGGGCAGGACACTGAAAACGATCACCCAGACATGCTATATTAAATTGTTTTTTTTCTCTCTCCATATGCATACTCTTAACGTATGTATTTAGATTTTAATTCACGTTAAATGTATGTAATAAATAATAAGAATATGGTTAGGGTAAGCTAACGTACATGTAAATCAGATGTACAGTGCAGTAACGTGTTGGGTCTTCCGGAAGTGGCGTAAGTGACCATGACCTTCCTCTCTTTAGTCACGTACAGTCATGGTGACTAGATTCACGGATAGTCGCGAAATGTAGGAGTAGAGACTATTACCTCGCAAAACTTTGTTTACGCTGGTAAGTCTTCGTTCGCCTTCATGTTAATGATTGTTTTCGTTCATTCATTCAGAAAGTCAGTAGACATGCGCTAGCCCCGAGCTAACGTTACCAACACGAGCAGCAGATGTGCATGACATTCATCCAACTGTTCAGGTTAAGAGGAAGTTAAAGGTGAAAGCCATAGCTTATAATGCTCCGTTTCATTTTTAATTTGTGTGACCACTGCTGCTTCTAAAATTTGTAAAAATGAAATGATCTAATCTCATCTTTTTTGTAGTCGTACAACGTGTAATTCTATGACTGTCTAGGATTTTTAGGCACCATCTTGTTAATACCCAGCATTTTTGGGCATCATAAAATCCAATCAGTTGCCTACTATTTCTGGCATCATACTCTCAACACATACTAAGCTTGTTGTCTTGATTTGGTCTCAATAAAGAGAAATTCTTATCTGCATCTGGTTTCTGAACAGCTTTTAGTAACATTATAGTCTGAAAACCAAACGGCTAGACTTTTTTTGGCTTTCGTAGTATTAAACACAGCAACATTTTTTGGACACGGCTAGAATATTCCAGGTCAGCTGACATGTTATGCAGCTCATGCTTCTTATCTGTGATTCCATAGCTAAAGTTCATTCAAGTAAAGCTTTCCTCATGCCTGTCTCTAAGATATTATTTATTTTAGCTTATATACTTTTAGTTGATATTTTTGTGCTTTATTGCAGTTTTTAGCACAGGTAGGTTGAGAGGGAACAATGGTGAAGTATTTTAGCTGTGCGGGCTTTCTGAAGAGCTCATGGGACCAAGTATTTTTGGCATTCTGGCAGAGATACCCCAACCCCTACAGGTACTACAAATATGTATATATGTCGCCTTATAAGATACCCTCCTACAGCTCCTGCAGTATATATATATAATTGTTTCCCTATTCTTTGTGTTCTTATACTTTTAGTTTTATAACCACTGTCAATTAGATATCGTATAATTTCTGTATTTTTTTATTCCTCAGTAATCATGTTTTAACTGAAGACATCATATTTCGGGAAGTCACTCTGGATAACTGTCTGATTTCCAGACGTCTCTTGACCAAAACAAGCAGAGCTCCTCGCTGGGCAGAGAAGTTTCTGCCTGCTCACATGGCACAGAAGGCTTACATCATTGAGGACTCTGTAGTGGATCCTCAAGGCAGGACTATGACAACTCTCACCTGGAACATCAGCCACGCGCGTGTGATGGTGGGCTGCCATCCCTCCTCCTGTCTCACAAAGCTGACAAGAACATGTCCTAATTGATATTGTGCCCCAAAATCTATTGAAAATAAGGATTGATATTTGTCACAAAAATATAAACCATTAATATATTTGCATTATGAAAGTATTTTCCTGACAAAGTACTTGTAATAGTTTAAAAAAAGAAAAAAAAAACAGTATTTGGAGGGGTTTTCATGCTCAAAATCAGCACAAGAAGTGACACAGTGGCCAAAGTGCAACTTTTTAAAGACATTTCTCTTCTTAATTTAAGCAAGACACGCTGAAAGTTGCAGACTGTTGGCACTTGAGTGAATATGGCATGGTAGCAAAATATGATGTGGAATTCGACTAATTAAAAAACAATTTTTTTAAAGTTTATGGCAATTCATTTTGCTTTTTGTTTCAGATTTGTTATTATTTTACTTGTATAAAATAGTTGTTTTGAATGCTTTCCTGGACTGGCTATGATTAATCATCAACTGGCCTGATTAGACGTGAACTATGAGAGGTTAACTATGTGTTTTCTGTGTGTAGAGTTTTGAAGAGCGTTGTGTGTACAGAGTGAACCCTGACAACAACAGCTGGACCGAGATCAAGAGAGAGGCCTGGATTTCTTCCAACCTGTATGGCCTCTCTAGAGCTATTCAGGTCAGCGGGTGACAGGACGCCTAAACAACACGTGCTTGTGTTGATCTCAAAGAACGTTTTGTTACAGTAGCGTGTGTAAACTGTTTAAATGCATTTGAGTAACATTCTGCAACCTGGATTATTGCGTTGATACAGAAGATCCTGTGGGGTGTTTATAGCTAACAGCTGTTTAGTCTGCAGTTAAATCACCTCACTGGAACTTCCACAACAGTGTTTTTCAAAGTGCTTTGCATATTTCTGTCCCTCTTTCAGGAATTCGGTCTTGCCCGGTTTAAGAGCAACGTTACAAAGACTATGAAAGGCTTTGAGTATGTCCTGGCCAAGATGCAAGGTAAGGTGCCAGCTGGAGTTCCAGCATGCAGTAACAGCTTAATGGTTTAATTTGTTTTGTTGTAAACATGGTCTGCTAAGCTGGATCTCATTACTGCTCAGGTGAGATGCCCTCACGTACTCTGGCAGAGACCGCAACTGTGAAGGCACGTGAAACTGCACTCGCCGCCAAGGAGAAGGCAAAAGATTTAGCCTCTCAAGCTCAAAAGAAGCAGTATGTATGATGCTTGGAGGTGATGCAGTGTCTGGACTCTCCCAGCACTTCTGAAAAGGGCCGTGCTATTCCATCACACAGGGCACAGACGTGGACGTAAAATGCGTTTAGCCAGGAGCTGAAACCATCAAATCATGCCTGTCTCTCAGAATGCATTTAGTGAAGCCCATGTTCTCTTCAACTGAAGTTCTCCAGTAAACTTGATTTAATACAGCAACATCCTCCGCCTGCTTCTGATTTTACGTGAATTTTTTTATTGCTAAATTAATTTCCTAATTTCTCTGATTTTGTTGAAGTATTTTAAACGTAGACTCTCTGAATCTTCATATTCACACTTGCTGAGGTCTGTAATCTGCCTTGTTTAGCAATGTGATTCGTTGCTTCAAATTGAAGTTCTATCTGCATTGATGGGTCGACGACTGATATCTATAGTTCTGCAGAGGATTTAGTCTGAGAAAGGTTTGCATCGGATGGACAGCAATGTCCAATTACAAGTGTGAAAGTTGTTAATGTCAGATGTTGAGTGTCTGAAAGAGTAAATTAAATGCATTTCTTTAATGAGAAGGCAAGATGGCTTATGTTGTTTTATAGCTCTTAATTGTATGTGATTACTAATAAATATTTTCTATCTGACATATTCTTGTTTTTTTCCATTCGCACTTTTTTTAAGCAAATCATTTTTGAAAAGGCTTCCGTATCACTTACATTTTCTAGAGAAATTAAAACAAGCATGGCATTTAAATAGGCCAACAGGTCCACATTAAGTCTGATTTGACTGAATACTAGGCTGTTTTGTCATTCGGATTGCTGTACCGGCAAGATTGGGGTCTGATATGTAGGTAAAATAAAGTCAGATTAAATACATAAAATATTTATTTGTACAAAAGGCTTATGTTGGTAAAAAATAATAAAATGCTACATATGAATACAAGGAGTGACATAAATACAAAGGTGTTCCTGGTCCAATGACATACGAATAGTTCATAAGGCATTTGGTGTTCAGAACTGTATATACAATGTACATTTTGATGTACATTAACACAACTACTGTACAAACATTTAAAAACCGAGGCATGTTCATAATAGTTTGCATAAATGACTGATATGAGCAGATACTGAACAGTTTGCAAATACAGCCCATGTATTTTGTCAATACTACCAACATACTGAATAATGTTTTTAAAGTATGCAAAAATAAAAATAAAACAATTCACATGAGAAGACTAACACATCTTATGGGGGAAGGGATTAAACTGCCAAAAATCCAAATTTATAAAGAAAAGAAATTATCTATTTTCTGTTTTTCAGGCTTCTTGCTTTGGGCTCAACATAATAGCTTGTTGTTGGGTGTTTTAATAGCACCAACTTTGATTCTCTACAGAGTGAACCAAAGCACAGGACCAAAACAAAGTAAAATACATAAAAATGAAATGCCACAAAGATGCTGATAGTAGTTCAATAACAAAGTCAACTGTACCTTTACCCAATAGCAAATAACAAATGTGTGGCTGTAAAGGAAAGTATTCTTGCCCTATGAATTGCAGCACCACAACCTTTGAATTAGCCTCCTCAGTTTTTCAATTCAAAAAAAATCTGCAATATTAAAAGTGGGGGGGGGGGGAAATGCAGTGACATAATCTGCAATTTCACACATCAAACTTGAAAGAAATAACACACCTAAAAAGACATCACAAGTGCTCATGCGTATGCTTTGTGCAATGTATCAAAACTCGGTTAAAACAGAATTAAATAAGCTGGATATTAAACATTTAAGTGCAAGCCATGTGTACTGCAGGCTGACCCTAAAGTTAAGCTCATTAGCCAGATAGAAGACAACTAACAGGTACAATGTGATCATAACTAATCATGAAAAAAATGATTCTGTGGAAATAAAGCATCACCAAAATTTTTACACTTGAATCTCATGAGTGTATAGCATACTAGAGCACCATAATGCCATTAGTGTAAAGAATACTCTACACAAAATAATTCCAGTCATGCTTAGCAGTTGTTTGCGGCTGATGGTTTCAGAATGGCAGCAACATAAGGCTGTTCTGTGATGATGATGGTAAAGCCCATCAAATGTTTTCAGAGTCCCCCATCCACTTTATACCGTCCTGTGATGTTTGTGGATCTGGGTCATAGTCATAACCAGTTGTGATCAGAGGTAGAGTAGCTGTGGTCCACCCCAGCATGTGATGAGCCCAGACCATCTGACTCCAAAGTCCACACCATGCTCTCCACATCGATCTCTACGTCCTCTGCAATTTTCAAGCAAATATGATCAATAACTCGTGTGAGCATTTACTTTACCACTCATTTTAAAAGGATTGCAACAAAAACTCTGTATTAACCCTGTAAAATCTGACACATAATGATAAAAAAAAAAAGTATTAAACTGTCAATAATGCTTTCAATTAAAAAGTGTTTGCATATGTGATCTAAAATTACTTATCATAATAATATTAGAATAGCTATTTGGGAATATTTCGGTCATCTGACTGATGATCACCTCTCTCAGAGTCGGATCTCTCAGAAGACACAGCCGAGCCAAGGCTGTCGTTACGCATCCTCTCTGAACCGCCCTGCAGTTTCTCCAGCCGTGTGCGCAGTTCTCTCTGCTCCCAGCGCAGACGATCCTTCAGCAGCTCTGCACGCTCATCCTGTTCCTGCAGCTTCTGCAAGAGCACATGCAGATCCACCTGTTCAGCGTCTCATTAAAATCTCACTGCATCACCAGAATCAGAATGACTTGCTTCACATGTCTCTGACTGATGAATTAGGTTAGCTCTTCTCTTTGCTGGCAGACAAAACATTTGTAAACAATTAACAGCAAATGTTCTGTGGCGATTTAATTGCCATCTAAAAAATGTATTTAATATGTAAGCTTTTTTCTAAAATTGGACATCGTCTTGCAATAGCAATTCACCAAATGGCGGCATCTTGTGAGCGCTGCAAGAATTGCATGCAATTCATTATAAGGCTGCATTTGAGGGAAATCAACTTGCTTTAATTCACTAACTTTATTCGGTCTAACAGCCATTCATACACAAATTAGATAAATGCTTGATGTAGTTTAAATCCGTTGTTAAGAAATAGAAGCAAATGCACTGAATAAGGTGGTGGAATTCAAATTCAATAAAATCCCAGAGATGCAACTTAAATGAACTATATGTCTAAAGCCTATGCTCATCAATATTTTTATTAAGCTGTCGTTCTGTAGGTTAATGCTCATTGGTGTTCCACCAGAATGGCCACGGTATATACTTTTTAAATCAAATCCAGCAAACATCCCTTAAGTATAATAACTATATTTCCTATTTTTTTGTTCACTGATATTCATAATTGACTTAAAACACTGCAGATTTTTTTTTTGCCTAAAAGCATTGCATTTAAAAAGGCAAATACACACATTAAACAAAAAATGTGTTTAAACATCGGTTGGGTAACAAACACTAAGGGGCAGTTTCCCGAACAGGGTTTAAGACTAGTCCTAGATTGAAATAAATGTTAAGAGCTGTCTAAACTGGAAAACGCTTGCTCTGAGATATCTTAAAATACATTATTGTCATTGTTTGGTCTTAAAAAGCTCACATATCATGCATTTTTGTAAGACATGTTTCTAAGAATTCTTAAATGTCCTAAATTATCAAAGGTCTAGTCCTGGCTTAATCTAATCCCCATCCGGGAAACCGGCCCTAAGAGTGTTGATAAGATGTGAAAGTCAATTGCTGCAAGATACATAGTCTTGTCAGCATGTGTTTAACAACCTGTTCTAAACTGCAACAAAACCATGAAATATTCTGAAAGCATGCCATTTTTTATAATTTCCAGACCTTCCTAATTTAAAAGTTCCTCTGTTGAAATAGTTGTCTTTATTCTATATTTTGCTAATACGGTCAATCTGGCTCACCTTGATGTGCAGCTGTGCTTGTCTGAGCAGATTGAGAGTTGTGTTTCTAGCTGAATCCGAGGACAGAGGAACCTGCTGCTTTAGCTGCTCCAAACAATGTTTTAACTGAGCTCTCCTACAGTCAAACACATGCAGCAACATGACATTTAACTACATGTAAAAATACAAAGACACACATCATTTCACTCCAGCTTAAATTTGTAATGTAATGAATTATACAACTATTAGTTCCAGTATTCAAGTTTGATTGGCTGAACAGTTCCAATAGCACAGTAACTTTCCCCTATGTGTTCATGCATTACAGACCAGAGTATGTAAGCACAGCATTTAAAAGCTTGATACTTTTTTTTTTATTTGGCAAAATCTGTCACTGTTACCTGTGTTTCTCCAATTCATTGTGAACAGACCTGAAACAGAAAAATTACTTTATTAACCATAACATTTATTCATATTAAATACTCATTTATTTGCATATGATCTGTGTGGATAAGCGTCTAGTTGACCAGTTAAAAGTATTTATTATAATCAATTAAGCAGTTAATATTTGGGGACACTTAATAATATTTGGCAATATTAAAGACTTGATTGCACTACTGATGAGAACTGGGGCTGGTTGCATAAACAGTTTCAGTTATGAAAAGGTAAATTGGTCATATTTGTATTGAGAAAAAAAAAAAAAAAAAGACTGATTACCCCACTGGCAACTGCTAGCTGGTCAAATCTCTTTAGACAGTCTGCATCACAATGCGCATGCTACCCACCCTACCCTAAATTATGTTGAAATTTGTCATCACAGAGCTTATCTATAGAAAAAAATTAATTCATTCCATAACCAATGATCATTACAGAGTTATTAAAATGAACTTTAATTGAAAAAATGAGTTTACTGTAGTGAGCAAATAATGATAATATTTGGATGAACTAACACTTCAAGTAGTCTAAATGGAATAGAATATATTAATTTGCATAAAAACAGCAAAAGCAGAAGATCGTTGTAGTATATATATATATTTTTTTAAATAAATGTTTTAGAAGATGCAGATTTGAGTAGTACAATCACAAAATGACAGACAAAAGAAATTTGTCATTTGTCTGTGCACCTTGCACCCACCTGCTGCTCCCAGGCGAATGACTCTTTGATTTCTGCTTTTTTCTCTTATCTGTAACTCCTTTACTGTAGAATGGAAGCACTGAGGCATAACCGTGCTCGGCCTCTGAAAATGTACAATATATAACATGAGTGATTAATAGCCCACTAAGCCCGGCCTACTTCCTTTTTTTCTTTTTCCATACGATCTTTATATAAAAGCTAAAAAATAAGTTATTTTGGACATCTACAGAAACAGATATTACTGTTTCCTGGTTTTAAATCTAAAAAGATGGTCATAAATTAAGGTTTTACTACACCAGATCCAGGAAATATTTTGCTATATGTCAGAATCTCATCAAATCAGCTGTATGTGAGACCGCTTTCTGGTTTTGGCGCCATCGCACTATTTAGCTTTTTTTTTTTAAATCAATGCTTTCCATTGTGACTATGTATCCAGTAATTTACGTGACGTCTTTGTTGAACCGCTGTAACTGTAGCAGAATAACGGGCAGCGGTGCTACATTTTCAAATCGATGACGATTTCGCGCCTTTGTGTACAATACAGAACTGAAATGTAGGTCACCGAGCCAAACACAATAATATGAACAATAAAAGCGATGTTTACCACTCTACAGATACACAAACAAACCTCTGCAGAAAAGAAAACACACATAGTGCCCATATGAGGAAATAAACAGCACAAACATAAATGAATGTGTGCAAAACACAAGCAAACAGCAGCAGACTGTCCGAAACGGCTTCGGTTTCAATGCAAACAATGTGAAAGAAATAACGCGTTTAATACCTCTTTCCCTCCGCTCCAAATATTCAGCTGCCTGCAGAAGCACTTGAATGTTGCATGTATTTACCTCCATTTCTGACAAACAATGTTATTTTGAAAGCGCCAAGAGCGACACTGATCTATTGAAGTGTAGATGAGAGTTCGGCAGCTCCAGCTCGCCACGTCATTCGCGTCAGATGCGTCACGCCACGCCCTCCTCCACGCTGACGCGACCGCTCCCTTCAACAGACACAAAAACAACTCGGGTTATACTAGTACTTGCGCTGACCTATTGATGCGAGCTTTAATTAAAGACGAAGGCATCTAGCGTGTGAATATGTAAATATCATTTTACCCAAGCCCGTTAAGTTAATTTTATTGAAATTGATTGGCCCCGGTCAAAATGTGGGCTTTTATTTTGTGATACTTTTCGATTTTCATGAACTTTACAACAGGCATTAAACATACAAAACATATTTTAAACAGTTATATTAAACAGTTATGGGTCAATAAATTTATTGAATTCAAATGTAAAAGTAGTTAATTAACTAGAAAAAATACTGTATTCCAAATGAGATGATATAGGCAAAGACTGAAATACCGAGGGGTTTTATTTCGTGACACTTTTATTAATGCACATAAAAACAGGTAACGTGTTCAAACAAGTTTCTCATGACAATTCAAAATTTAATACAAACTTTAAAACAAAACAAAAAATCTATCACAAAGTATGTAAAAACTTGCAAAAGCAAAACATTAAACAAGAGAAGGTATACAATGTATAAAGCTCTTAATTCGCTTTCTTGAATAGTCTACAAACAGCATGTATAATAGCAAAATATTTAAAGCAATATGCGAATAAACATATATTAATAAAACATATCATATTGATATAAACACTTAATATATACCACACGAAAGTGTTTAGGAAGCCTACTATTGCCTTTTTCATTTTATAACGAATTTTTGCACCGGAAGTATCGGTGTGACGTCAGTTTGTTATGTGCACCAGCTGATCATCAGCCAGAGCCTACAGAAAACACTACTCACACGCATAGAGACATTACGGTTCTCTGGAATTGCAAACACAATATCGTTTTTGTGGTTTTAAGAGGAAAACGCGACAGGGATATACATGTTTATAAATGCGATTTGTTTAGTCGCGTGAGTTCGTGAGCGCGGCACTGAGAGACAAAACACACTGGCCTGCTGCTGCTGCTGAAGGTCCTTTTTCCGAAGCTGTTGTTTTGACGCTCTGCCTCCACATAATTATATAATACGATGGAAACGATTCTTACCTGCTTAGGAAGTCATTTGGACGGTTTCACTGGAGACCTATAAAAACGCCAGTTTCTCATATTACTGTACTTTCAATGCAAATTAGCTAGATCATAACGATATCTCTTCCGTCTGTGAGAAAATGTGGTGGAAACTCTTCTTTTTGCTCCTGTATTTTTTCATGTTATTCATCCTGGCTCGGTTTTTTGAAGCCATCGTATGGTATGAGACGGGAATTTTCGCCACCCAGCTGGTGGATCCGGTGACATTGAGTTTCAAGAAACTCAGAACCATTCTGGAGTGTCGTGGTCTGGGATACTCCGGCCTGGCAGAGAAGAGGGATGTGAGGGAACTGGTGGAAAACTCGGGTAATTGTCTCCAAACAAGCTGTTTACTTTCACTGACACATATATGCTTGTGCAAAAATTCATGATCATGCAATGTTTTCTTTTGAAGGGGAGCTGATGCAAGGGGAGCTCTACTCAGCTCTCAAAAATGAGAAGGAGCAAGTGGGATCTGACTCCAGCACCACTTTCAATGGAGAAATGCATTTTTATGAATTAGTGGAAGACACTAAAGATGGAATCTGGCTAGTTCAGGTTAGTATTAATCCTATATCTGTCTAAATGTGAGAAACCTCAATTTACAGCGGTAGCTCACCTAATATGGATGACTTAAATTTATTATTTTATCTACTTGCATATATTTTAGAGCTGACATTCTGTTCAGTTAAGAAATTGAAATTAATAGTTCAGGCAGCATTTATGTTGCAGTTATGATTTTGGTACTGTTTGAATGAGATGAAGGTGTGACAATAGTTAAAGAAGTTTCATTTTTAGGTGAACTATTGTGAGGCGGTACAGAAACTGAAGCCAAAACTTACTCAAACTACTCATTTCAATGAAATGTAATGTTGCTGTCCTGTCCTCACACACATTAAGATGTCTGCTTGTGTGAGCATAGAACCCAGCAGGATTTATTATCAGTTGCTGCAGCCATTGTCATTATTAGTCATTATCCTGAATGTATGCATCCTAAATGTGTCATTGTACACAAAATATACATGTTTATATGTTTTTGAAATGTTTTTTTTTTTGTTTATAATTTTCTTCTACTTAGGTAATAGCCCAAGATAGAAATCCACTGTTGAGCACTGCCAACTGGGGCAAAATGGTACAGAAAGTATCTCAGTTTGGCATTCGGACAGGCACTTTCAACTGCTCGAGTGACTCAAGGTAAGAAAGAGTCAACTTATGTTCAGCAGTACACCTGTAACAACTGAAAGTAGGTTGTTATTCACATTCCTTTAAACTGATCAACCAAGAATGGCATGTTTGAAATGTGCTGTATGGTAAACAGCTGACCCAAATGTGTTCTATATAAATTATATATCATTCTCCATATACTTTTTTACTAAAAACAGAAAAAAAGTAAACTTTTTTCGTTCCCTATTGTCAGGTATTGCCATAAACGTGGCTGGATGAAGTCCACCCTCATCATGTCTGTTCCGCAGACCAACGCATCAAAAGGGAAGGTCATGTTGAAAGAGTACAATGGCAGACGAATCGAAATAGAGCACATCTTCAAATGGATGACTGCACACGTTGCCTCGCGCATCAAAACCATACGTTTTTCTAAACAACTAATGGATGACTGGTATCAGATGGAAAAGCAACCAGTGAAGATGTTCTTGTTCGCCAGACTGCTTCAGCCCCCGGCATTTTTCTCAGCTCTCAGCATTAAATTCACGGGGCGCATCGAGTTCATCTTTGTCGATGCGCGCAACTGGGACAACATCACCTGTCTGGATGAAATTGGAGTGCAGCAAATGCCCTCATACATCCTCAAAACACCAGAAGGCATCTACAGATATGGCAATAGCACCGGAGAATTCATTTCCTTGCATGCCATGGATGCATTTCTTCGGTCCGTACAACCAGAAGTCAATGACTTGTTCATTTTGAGCTTGGTTATGGTCAATCTAATGGCTTGGATGGACATTTTCATTACGCAGGGAGCCACCATAAAACGCTTTGTGGTTTTAATCAGTACACTAGGGACTTATAATTCCTTACTCATAATTTCCTGGCTGCCCATCCTTGGATTTCTTCAGCTTCCATACCTGGATAACTTTTATGAGTACAGCCTGAAATTGTTGCGTTACGCAGACACCACTACTATTGCCTCTTGGGTCCGGGCCGACTGGACCTTCTACTCTTCTCATCCAGCTCTCTTCCTCAGCACTTATCTAGCCCATGGCCTTCTCATCGACTACTTTGAGAAGAAAAGAAGATGTAGCAATGAAGACCAAAATGCAAACAACCTAGAGTGGTTGTCAAGTCTCTGGGATTGGTACACCAGTTACTTAGTACATCCCATTGCCTCGTTCCAGAACTTTGAGTCAGACTGGGACGACGATCCCAATTTCCTATTGGAAAGATTGGCATTCCCAGACCTCTGGCTTCGCCCGCTTGTTCAAATAGACTACATAAAGAACCTGCCCACCTGGAAGTTCAGACTCGCTCAGTCTGAGGGGCGCAACCGAGTGGACCGTGATAACCAACAAAAAACTATGACGAACCCAAATGGCGGCTCTTGTGGGGACCCGGAAGTGCATCACTGCAGTTCACAAGCTCTTCACGATAATGAGGATGGATGTTCGCCTGCAACAAAGTCAGAAGAGTCATGGTCTAGTGGAGAGGAACAGGACACTGATTGGTCTCATTGGCCTTGTGGCATGCTCCACTGCACCGAGTGTGTTGTGTGTCTTGAGAACTTTGAAACAGATTGCCTTGTAATGGGTTTACCGTGCGGCCATGTTTTTCACCAGCAGTGCATCGTGGTCTGGCTAGCTGGTGGGCGGCACTGCTGCCCTGTGTGCCGGTGGCCATCGTACAAGAAAAGACCCACAAGACGACATGCAACTGAACAGCCTGAACCAGAATAGCCCTTGTCCAATTAGTTCACATCTTGCGTCTTGCACTTATTTAAAAAAAAAAAAAAAAAAAAAGGGAAAGGAAAAAAACAAGACAACTTGATGTGTTCATCTTTAGTCTTTAGATTCATAACATTGGATTCTGGGTTTTTGTTGGTGATTTTTAACTTGCACAGTTATTAATTAAATTCATACTTCCCAATATTTTTTCAATCTTTTTTTTTTTTTAATGGGGAGAAACTTGATTTGGGTCATATATTTAGTACTTAGATAAAAAAGAATAGATATTTTTAAAAGCTAAATTATGCAAATTATAAAATATTGAATGGTAAATTTAATGCATATGGTTAAAAATGTTCTGTTGTAGCATTCATCATGCATCCCAATCAGACAGAAGAGAATCCATATGTTCCTGTACTTGAGAATTACATCTTGTGTTTAGTGTGTCTCCAAATGTGAATAATCTGTCTAAAATTGAGCTACACTACTAAGTCATTGGGGAATCGAAGACTTGTAAGACTTTATATA
This sequence comes from Enteromius fasciolatus, assembly GCA_032361145.1. Lineage (NCBI taxonomy): Eukaryota > Metazoa > Chordata > Actinopteri > Cypriniformes > Cyprinidae > Enteromius > Enteromius fasciolatus. Next base: position 1,899,789 of record JAUMHR010000064.1, read on the forward strand.
AAGGATTGACCGTCTGGGCATGTCATTATAATTTTGAAATATAAAATATATATATATATATATATTTTTTTTTTAGAAGAAAAATAGCTTTAAATAACAAAACTGCCATGTGCACAATTGAAAATGGCTTAGGCATTGACATGCAATTCTTGATGGCTCCATCTGCAATTTAAGTTATTGTCTTGTTGGAGCATGTTGTTTTGATTATTTTTGAACAGCATTTGGCCACTAAAACTAATAAAGAATTTACCCCCTTGACTGCTGTTTGTCAGAGTTTAAAAGTGATTTGGGAACCTGTAATTGTGTTCAATTGAATAAAGTCAAGTTTTTTTTGTTTTTTTTTTACCAGTGGTATGCTTGGATCTGCTCAGGTATGTTCAGTTACTAACATTTTAAACTAAAATGGTAAGTAAACCCGAGTTAGCCCAAACATAATCAACAGAATAGAAGTTATATATTAAAGATGCAGTAGTCTTCCTTGTACTTTAGCCTTACATCATTTGCAATAATTGACCATATCAAATATAAATATAATAGTACATGCTACAGGTATTAATGAAGGTTATTGGGGTGCTTCTATTTTTACTACTTATGTGACCCTGGAGCACAAAACCAGTCATAAGTAGTACAGGTATATTTCTAGCAATAGCCAACAATACATTGTGTGGATCAAAATTGGATTCTGGGTTTTTGTTGGTGATTTTTAACTTGCACAGTTATTAATTAAATTCATACTTCCCAATATTTTTTCAATCTTTTTTTTTTTTTAATGGGGAGAAACTTGATTTGGGTCATATATTTAGTACTTAGATAAAAAAGAATAGATATTTTTAAAAGCTAAATTATGCAAATTATAAAATATTGAATGGTAAATTTAATGCATATGGTTAAAAATGTTCTGTTGTAGCATTCATCATGCATCCCAATCAGACAGAAGAGAATCCATATGTTCCTGTACTTGAGAATTACATCTTGTGTTTAGTGTGTCTCCAAATGTGAATAATCTGTCTAAAATTGAGCTACACTACTAAGTCATTGGGGAATCGAAGACTTGTAAGACTTTATATAAAGGATTGACCGTCTGGGCATGTCATTATAATTTTGAAATATAAAATATATATATATATATATATTTTTTTTTTAGAAGAAAAATAGCTTTAAATAACAAAACTGCCATGTGCACAATTGAAAATGGCTTAGGCATTGACATGCAATTCTTGATGGCTCCATCTGCAATTTAAGTTATTGTCTTGTTGGAGCATGTTGTTTTGATTATTTTTGAACAGCATTTGGCCACTAAAACTAATAAAGAATTTACCCCCTTGACTGCTGTTTGTCAGAGTTTAAAAGTGATTTGGGAACCTGTAATTGTGTTCAATTGAATAAAGTCAAGTTTTTTTTGTTTTTTTTTTACCAGTGGTATGCTTGGATCTGCTCAGGTATGTTCAGTTACTAACATTTTAAACTAAAATGGTAAGTAAACCCGAGTTAGCCCAAACATAATCAACAGAATAGAAGTTATATATTAAAGATGCAGTAGTCTTCCTTGTACTTTAGCCTTACATCATTTGCAATAATTGACCATATCAAATATAAATATAATAGTACATGCTACAGGTATTAATGAAGGTTATTGGGGTGCTTCTATTTTTACTACTTATGTGACCCTGGAGCACAAAACCAGTCATAAGTAGTACAGGTATATTTCTAGCAATAGCCAACAATACATTGTGTGGATCAAAATTATTGATTTTTCTGTAATGCCAAAAATCGTTAGGATATTAAGTAAATATGTTCTGTGAAACATATTTTATAAACTCCTACACTAAATATAAATATTTTGCACCCTCGGATTACTGATTTTCAAATATTATATATATATATATATATATATTAAATTACAGTAATGTGAACGTGGTTACAGTTTTTTTGCATAATTTACGGGAAATATGCTTGCTTGTGCTGGAAATAGTGCCACAGTGCGAAAAGTTATCTGAGAAAATATATTTTTACTTTCAATGTTTGGGGGAAAACGATCTCACGTGACACGTTTAACACGCCATTGTCATCAAAATGCAAATATGAACAATTAAAATTAAAATAACATGACGAGAAGAATTTACACTTCAATTATCATATAAGTTTAATTTTACATTGGTAACTATGCACCTCAGCAGCTCTGTTTAAACGAATGACCCATGCTTTCTATAATTTGAGGACAAAAAATATTAATAGAATAATAACGATTTCAGCATTGCATAAGAGTGTTCAAGGACCAACACCATGATTTAAATCATTTTCAAATGGAATATTTCTCGTCTATGAACTTGTGACGTATGTATCACGTTGGGTGTGCCTACCGCGCGTGCGTTGTTCTGTCACTAAGTGCACCAGTGCTGGAGCTAATCTACAGTGTGCTGGGGCAACATTGCTGTCGAGGTTGATCACTTTATAATGTTTTGTTGAACCCGGTGGCATACCTGTAGTCTTAAATCCAACACCAAGAATTAGAAGAGGCAAGCATGCTGCGCGTCTGTTGGAAAGGGGCACACGCAGCAGCACGGGTAAGTTTTATCCTGCTAACGTTAACGTTAGAGCGGTCATTCAGTGACCCACAGCGAGGCCCGACGTTTCTTACGCGTATCGTAAAATTGCGGCTTCTAATGGGCTCTGTAGTGTTTGTTTAATTAACCGGTGATTATATTCAACTAAACTTCCCAATGAGATGATAGTTTAATTTGTTGAGATTTGTTATTTGTAGTTTAAGTGGTACACCAAGACAGAACGCTGCTGTACACCAACGACGTAACGTGGGGTCGAAAGAGGCGGTTACAGTGTGATTGGCAGATTCTGTGAACCAATGATATTTCACATTTAAGAGAGTGACGCCTCCCTTCACTAATAAAAATCCAGAATGTACGCTTGCGTAAATATGGGCGGGATGTGTGTGATTCATATTTTCTGTCACCCGGATAACCAGCCTAGCTAACAGCTGTATGAAAATCTTACATTTTACTGTATTCACCTTCATTTATATTTAATAGAGTTTTGCTGAAATTTTGTTCACGTAAAGCATTTTACCAAATGGCGACACCCTGTACACGCCGTGAACTATTTTTTTGGTTTTGTCCAATGGAAGGACGTGACCTTGCCGTTGAAAAGTTCAGAAAGTTTCCTAACACAAACCCTACCTTCATTTCTACTGTGCGGCTTTTATGTAAATTAGTCTAATAAATAAATTAGTCTAACGTCTGCTAAACTATAACGTTCTTAATGTAGGCACTGAAAACAGACTAATGTTTGTTTGCCAGCCGTTTATTCATTCATTGTTGTTTATTGTGTTTTACTGGGTGTTTGATCCACAATGATGATAGTCATGTTTTGAGAATCCAAAATCAATTTCAATCAATCATTTTTGTTTGTTTGGTTTTTAAAGTCATAAAAATCTTTTCACTGAACATCATTATACATCTGAAAAGTATGGCTGTTTATTGTTAGTTGTACAACAGTGGTTGTGGTCAGTGTGAAAAGAAAGTATTACTTTTAATGCTGTACCTTGTGATGCAGTATATTTTTTCTGTAGTGCATGTGGGTTTATTTGTTTTTGGGGTTTTTTCTGCAGCAATGTGTGTGTGGTAAAGTAAAGGCCCATCCATTGCAGCACTGCCGCAGATACACCACAGCTGGAGACTCAGGGTACGACTTCAAACTGTGTATTTAAGCTTAAACAGTTTACAATGGTAAAAAGTGTTTTTGCATTATTTTATTTAACAACATTAGACCTCTTTAAATGTTAGGTTTACCATGGTCTGGTGTGTAAAAGAAAAACAAGAAATCAAGTGAAAAAAACAAGTGAAATCACACTTGACTACATCTTAAATTTGATCTTTTTACTGTGCAGATCTACTGCTGGGAAAATAGTGGCAGCTAGTGTTTTAACGGTCGGTGGTGGCCTTGGCGGTACAATCCTTTATGCAAAATGGGACCCAAAGTTTCGTGCAAATATAGAGAAGAGCGTTCCATACTCTGATCAACTGTTTGAGATGGCACTCGGGCCACCCCCTCCTCCACTTGTCCCTTTACAGAAGAAACCAGTAAGCATTACAGTCACTTTCACTTTTCCTTTGTCTGCCTTTGATTCTCAAACCATATTCATCTATTCAGCTGTCTGTGCTGTGCTGCTTTTGTACAGATGTATGCCTTTAGTGATGTTTTTTTATGTATAGGGAAAGATCGAACCCCTGCAAATCTCTTCATTGTCAGAAGCATCTAAGGAGTCCAAGCAGCCTAAAGCTAAAGTTAAGAAGACCGAACCAGCACCTGTAAAAGCTCCACCTGCCGTAGAGGAAACACCGGCACCAACCCCACAGACACTCGAGGGTGAGTGAGACCCAAGAAAGACTTCACATGCAGACACTATCAGGTTTCATATGTGCAACAATTAGTGGAAATTTCATTAGCAAAAACCACACTTTTCTAAGAACACAGGTGATCCTACCCTTGTGCTGTCGCTACTTTATTAGAACTGAAAGTTTTAGTTGGTTAATCTTCATGGAAGTAGTGTTACCACTTTACATGATCATGCACCAGAATGAAAGAAAGAAAAAACACTCTTGATAATGCAAATTTTGCTTGCTTTAATGCACTGATATAGGATTATAACAAAAATTGCAGCCTTATGCCAATAATTGAGGTTAACTTGTAGCAATAATGTTTCTCTATCTGTAAAGCTAATTATTTTATTTGGTGTTGGGTTTTGTTTTTTTCATGTCATGTCATTTTTCACACAAACGCTTGTTTTTGTTCCTCTTCTTTGGTTTTATGATTATGTTAAAGACTTGATTGTCAGATACATTGACGGCTTTTTACCTGTCCGGGCACATGCTCCAAAACCTATTAGTTATTATATTTTAAACATTGTAAGAAATTAGTATTCTAATTGGTAAAATTAGAAAAATTGGCATTGGTAAAATGAAGAGTGTTGTTTAGTGGTCCACTAATACAGATTTTTCATCATAATACTATTATTCATACTAATAAAAATACAATAATACCAGAGTGTAAATATTACAACATATTAATTAATCTCTGGCATGTAGGTTGGTTTGACATTTGTTGGTAGATTTTCAGAACCAATATCTGACTGGTCTTGGTTATCAGCCACCGCTGAGTATTTAAAAATGATTACTTATTAGGCTGGCCTGTATATATCTGTCTGTCATAGTCATAGTCACATTAATATTTGCTCTTGGTTCTTGTCCAAATATTACAGTTAATGAAACTAAAGGAAAACTGGAGCTACTTGCACCCTCTGTCATACAGAGCGTACGGAAAGTATTCTGACCCCCTTAAATTTTTCACTCTTTGTTATATTGCAGCCATTTGCTAAAATCATATAAGTTCATTTTTGTTCCTCATTAATGTACACACAGTATCCCACATTGACAGAAAAACACAGAATTGTTGACATTTTTGCAGATGTATTAAAAAAGAAAAACTGAAATATCACATGTTCCTAAGTATTCAGACCCCTTTGCTCAGTATTTAGTAGAAGCAACCTTTTGCTTTCCTTATCAAGTCCAATGAGTATAATCAAACACAGCTGGACTCAAATGAAGGTGTAGAACTATCTCAAGGATGATCAGAAGAAATGGACAGCTGCTGAGTTAAATATATGAGTGTCACAGCAAAGGGTATGAATATTTACGACCATGTGATATTTCAGTTTATCTTTTTTTTTTTTTTAATCTGCTAAAATGCCAACAATTCTGTGTTTTTCTGTCAATAAGGGGTGCTGTGTGTACATTATTGGAAAAAAAAAATAACTTTAAATGATTTTAGCAAATGGCTGCAATATAACAAAGACTGAAAAATTTAAGGGTGTCTGAATACTTTCCGTACCCACTGTATACTTTAGTTACTACATACACAATACTTAAAGTAGTTTGAATAAGTTTAATAGGAAAGAAATCGGGACTTACTTTAGTACATCTGCCATGTTATCATTGACATACCAGCATCAGTTGCATTGATACGTTGCCATTCTTGACCCCTCCACTGTGGCACGATGGGATAGTACACAACCATCAGCTAAATGTATAATCATATCCTGAAGTACTAGTTAATTTACTTTAAGTTGAGCCACTTTTGATCACTGATGCACCAAGGCTGATCTCTATATTTCTCATGGAGTCCTACTGTTGTTGCAGAAGCCTCAGCAGAGGCAGCTCATATAATTTCGGCTATCAGCGAGGTGCCGTCTGTGCCTGCTCCGGGTACAAGTGATGAAAGCCCACCTGGCCTCACGGCGGCAGGTCAGAATTGGATTGTTCACATGGCCTTCTGCTTCTAACAACTGATCCAGAGCCTGTGTGTCTTCATCACATCAGTTGTTATGCAGATGCCATTCGTGTCTCTTCCTCCCTGCATGCTCTCAAACTTCAAACCCTCTGGTTCCCTTTTACTATCTTTCTGTACAGTTCTATCATGTGACCCACATGTTTGTTGAGTTCTTTACTAACACAATGTTGCTAATCAGTATTCTTTTCCAGTAACTAACAAAAGCGTATCCTCATATTTAATGATCTGTGCCAAATATGCTAGGTTGCTAGTCTCATGAGAAGCAATCACCTGAAAATGAACAAATATATCAGGCTATGAATCCGTTTGGCTCGTCATAACTGATTCTGATCATTGACCACTTAGTTTGGTTTCTTTTCTTTAAGGATTTACTAAAAAAAAGATCTGATCAGTCGATCATTTGTTCACCGATGGTGTTGTTGTTTATGTTGTGCATGCAACCGGTGCACTAAAAAGGCATATATATAATTTCATGTCACCCAGTGTTTATTTGGTTCAGACGGCAAACTTATTTCCCATGGCACTGGAAAAGCTCAGTTTGTTTGTGTGTGTAGGTGAAGAGAGTAGGGATCATCATGAGCCTGCACTGAAGGAGAGGCCAGCGGAGGAAGTGTCAGCTCGATTGGCTCAGCAGGATAAGGCTGAGCAGGATGCTTTAGCAGGTGGGTGACCACACAATCTGCACATGAACCTGTTAAAAAAGAACCAGTCTACAGGTTTATAGATTGTCTTATCCTGATTAAGCTCTTGCTCTTTTCCCCAGTAAGTTCATGTCTCCTTTTTAGTGCCTAAACACATGTTTGAATGTGCTGTGCAATGTTTGTGTACGTTTCAGCTCTGACTGCTGGACTGGAAGAAAGTCTGGGCAGCTCTGCAAAGACCACCCTGCAGGCCATCGGAGCCCAGGAGGCTGCACTGACAGCCATTGCTACACATACAAACAAACTCAAAGAAGCCATGGACTCACAGGTGAACACACGAATTTGAAACTCCATTAAATCAGGTGTATTCGATAAGAGAGACATCCAAAATATACAGTGGTGGGGGGCTTCATGTTTGGGATGCACTGCTGTAGCAATGTGCTAAAACACATTAGCATCAGCAACCACCAAGAAGGCTCTAGCACTGGCATGGTGACCTGACAATTTGGAGGACAGGTGCTCAATTGCAAAAAATATTTATGAAACTTAAACTGTCAGTGGGTGGAAAGGCTTTGATGGGACCCATGCATTTATATCACCTGATCCGTTCAAGGAAAAAACTAGACTGTGTTGCTGAAAAAAATCAACTCTTCTACTTTGTTTGTGATGACGTCATGTGTTTGTGTTCAGACTCCTCCAGATGAGAAGTCCTCTCAGTGGAAAGCTCTAAATGAGGCTCTGAGTGACAGGACCAGAGCCATGGAGGAGGCTGAAGAAGCCCTGCTCAAAGCCAAGTGAGACCTGCTTCTGACAGATCTTCAATTACAGTTTCAAGACATATTTTAATCAGTGTCTGTTTGGTGATTGTAAGATTGAAAGAAGTCTTTTATGTTCACCAATGCTGCGTTTATTTAATTAAAATGCAGTATAAATAGTAGGGTTGCGCGATATGGTCATTTTTCATATCGTCATATTGCCAGCCTGTGAGATCGCCGATACACGATATTATCGCGTATGGGTGGGTGGGGGCAAGAGAAGAGAGGATCTCCGTTTTCTAATGCAAGATGAACGTCCTTCAAGCGCATCTTCACTTTGCTCATGTTGGTAAAGCCCGCTCTGATGCGCGCACAGACTGTGAAAAT
>JAUMHR010000064.1:1917376-1951501 GCA_032361145.1 Enteromius fasciolatus
TAAAAGTTGCTTTAATATCTTAATTTAATTAATGCCTAATCCAGGCTTAAGATAAGCCCCGTTTGTGAAACCGGGCCTATAAGTGTCAGTCTCCACACAATCCATCATAATATAATTTACATTGTCAAATAATATGAAATGTTTGCTTTGTCTCCAGGTCACGTGATTGCTGAGGAGGAGGGCCGTAAGGCTCATCAGTTGTGGCTCTCTGTAGAGGCTCTGAACTACACGCTCAAGTCTGCAGGAGCTGATTCCCCCACCGAGCCTCTAGAAGGCGCTGTGCAAGCCATCAAAGAGAACTGTGCAGAAAACGAGTTCGCTCAGGCCTTGGCCACCGCCATTCCTGAGGAGTCTCTGAGCCGAGGAATCTACAGCGAAGCTTCCCTCCGTGCACGTTTCTACACCATCCGCAGTCTCGCACGGCGTGTGGCGCTTATCGACGAGACGCGCAACAGCCTGTACCAGTACTTCCTGTCCTACCTGCAGTCCATCCTCTTGTTCGAAAGGGAGCAAGTAGCGCCTCCGGCAAAACTAGCATCCGAAGATCTCGACACGTTCAGGCTGCTTGCTTATGCCACTTACAGCATTGAGCGTGGCGACCTGGAACTAGCTGCTAAGTTTGTCAACCAACTTCGCGGTGAGTCGCAGCGTGTGGCGCAGGACTGGCTTAAGGAAGCCCGACTCACCTTAGAAACAAAGCAGGTGATTAGCCTGCTATCGGCATATGCTAATGCCGTAGGTTTGGGCACCACACAGGCCCCTTAGCCACCCACTCTGTCCATATTATGTAAATTATGAGGAGTGTTACTTTCCCGCTATTACCAGAAACTTCTGCTCCTCTGTTTAATTTATAAATAGGTTGTGTGGTAGTCAAATATTTGTTTTTCTTAACTGCCCAAAGCACTTTTGCAGGACGTCTTTGCCCTTAAAACAATTCTTAAGTGGCCTACCATCCAAACCGACCAGTAGTTGGTCAGCAGGAAACACTCGGCAGTGGCACTCCTCAGTGTATATGGCACACATCTCACTGTTAGGATTTAATGTGCATTTACCAGGTTGAAGGGTCTCGTGGTCGGCTGTGTGATGCTGAACCTGTTCACTGTTTCAGAATTGACATGTAATGCTTCAGTTATATTTACTGGTTGTTTATTAACCCCAAATCAGAATAATCAGTCCTCTGATTCAGTATTGGAGATCAATAAAGTTCATGGTTGTTGACAATAATGGCATTTCAGTTATTTGCTTGTCTGCATTTTAAGGGGCAAGAGTTGGTTAAGTAGTGGTTAATTTAAAATAAATATTGGTAACTAGGTGTGTATGTAGTATGTCATCACACATTGGTACATAGTATCTACAGCAGTTATGTTTCTGTATTAAGTTCAAATTTTTCACTTTACTAAGTACTCGTGTAACAGGAATTATATAACTACATTTTGTAACAGTACGCAAAGGAGTAATTGGAACGGGGGGGGGGGGATTCAGGGGGGTAAGACAGGTAGGTTTATGGGTGAAAATAGGCTCCAGGAGAGGAGTTGGATCTGGACGAGATCTAATAAAAGTTTCAGATGACACGCAGCTAATTTCTCCAGCACTGTACATTATTAGACGCTAGTTGTCCAGTCCTGTTTCGTTCACACAGCGTGTGTTTTCCCAGAATTTAAGGTAAATAACTGAAATAAATAAAATGCCTTTTTAAACCGTTAATTGATTTATATCGGTCGGTTAGCGGTTAAAATGAGCATCCCTAGTTGTTACATTAGTTACACAAACACTAGAGCTGTAGATACTGTGGTTACATACTACGTACACATCTATTTACTATGTAAGTACACAGGTATTACTGACACATTTTTATACAGTTTTGGACCCAGATTTATAACACTTTGACTAGCATATTTTAGTGTAGATTGTGTTTAGAAGTTACAAAAACGTTATACTATAGCATCTGACAGCAAACCTGCACAGGTAAGCAGCTGGTACTCCTTTTATCCAAGTTAGGGTCAACCTTGTGTGCCGTTACAGAAAGGCAGCCTTTGAGATTTAAAAATAATGCTCATGTAAATATTAATTTCACAGTTATTGTACTTTTTCCAATACATATTTTTTTTAAAGCATCTTAAAAATGCATGTTTCCATTTTACAATTCAGAGTAATCTGTTATTAGAGTAAGCAATGTCAGTGTGGCAGAAATGTACAGTTATCAGATTATACAAATCATGTATTAATCCAAGATATTCCAGAAGGCTATGTTTATAGTTTAGCCAAATGTGAAACCACTCTCCAACTCCATTAAGTGACTTTGCAATGGTCACTACCAAAATTCAAGTGATTTTTGTGGCCCTAAAGAACGGGCTGGATTAAAGATTAGTCACATGTCTGTCAAATATATATATATGTAAGTCCTGCATATTGCCAATATTTTAAATTAAGTTTGATGTTTTTAAAATTTTGATGTTTCACTTGAACTACAAGTTGCAATGAAAGCAAAAATGTCATAAAGGTGCAATGTTTGCTAATGAATTCATGCAGAATTTATCGTTAAGACAGAACTGCTTGTGCACCGTTTTACCGTAATTTCACCATCCAGTTAGGCACATCAAATATAACTCCTTCAAAACCAGCCAGAAACTTTGGAGTTGTGATTAATTGATCAGCTGACTTTCTCAAACACCACTGCTAAAACTGCCTGGTCCTGCAGATTTGCTTTATTCAACATCATAAAGATTGGGCCCTCTCTTTCGGGATCATGCTTCACAACTCCTTGTTCAAACTCTTGTTCTGTCCAGGCTGGACTATTGCAATGCTCTCTTGGCAGGTCTTTCAGCAAAACACTACAATTAATCCTCTGTTTTATACCTCTTTACCTAAATTACTTCAGGCGTATGTTCCTCTAGAAGCTTGCATTCTACAAGTGACAGCACATTAATAAATCAATAATCCAGTGTAGATGTCATGAACGCATGAACTAGCTTTTCTGCACCAGAAACAGACATGTTATGTATCTTGGCAATGTTTCTATGGTAGAAGAATGTTGTTTTTTAATGCGAAATATGTGTTTGTAAAGTTGCTAATTTAGCATTAATTTTTGTTTTTACTTTTTTTTTTTTTTTGAACATTTAATATTTCATTTTTCTCTTCATCCTTCAAAATTGTTGGTTCTACATATTTCTCCATATTGCATCGAAGCTTAATAGAGCTCATTGATCAGTTCAATTTGATGTAGTGCATTTTTTTTAAATTCAAGCTTACCAATGAATGTTTTGCAGAAATATCAGCAGTATAACCCTTACTAGCATGGCCAGCAGTTCTAAACATAATAAACAACAGGAGGTGAAAACCACAGCCTTGCCTTAACCTCTCTTCACCTTAAGTTTTGGGCATGTCAATTTGGAAAGGCCAACAGGATTCAGGATTAGGTCATCATAAATTATATATTTTGATAATATTTGTTAGTTTGTAACCAAAATGATAAAGTGTCTTATAAAATTGTATTAAATCAAGGTAACTTAATTGTATTTTGATAGTTTGATTTGATTGTACTTACCAAAATACATGTCAACTTATTTTACTAACCCTACAGTCTATTAATAGTCTAATGAGAGTTTGTTGACATAGTAGCAAAGTCTTTTTTACAGTTAGTGGTCTGTGTAAAGTGGACTTTCACTATAAAGTTTATCCAAAGTAGAAATAAGACATTTCTTCTAGAAATATAAATCTTCATCTTCAAAAAAAAAAGGATCAAAAGTATCCTCAGAAGTATATACCTAATTAAAATTTAAAACACTTTTATTGTAATATTTTAACAAACATCATGATTTATTACTGTAATAATTTTCTTGACCTAAGATTACAAAGGTATAAGCTATTCCCTGCTCTCGTGTTACTTCTGTGTGTACAGGTCTTTTCTTTATTTAAAGTTGCACATAGCTGGCGGAAATGATGAAACTGTCCCGAAGAACCAGTCCAGAATTGATGAGCTTGTTTATGTATTCATTTATTAATGACATTGAAAATTAACACATTGATATTTCTCCAGATATTTAGCTGCTACGACCCATCTATGCTGCAGAACGTCTATCAGCCAGAGATTTAATCACTGTTAAAGGTCTGAATCTCCAGATCAGACAAAGTGTTCCTGAAAGATAAAAAACAACAACAAAAAAAACACAGAGGACCAAATAAGAATTAAATTCTTGAATGAATTCAGCTAAAATCTCTTTGTTTGCCCAAAAATCAACACTTACCTCTGCTGCTCTGTGAGCTCAAACTCCTGCTGGACCCTCTGGATGAGTTTTGGGGTCTTGGGCAAACAGAAGGCAGCTGAGATCTGCACCAGCTCCACCGCCTGATTCACTTCACCACCACCCTCCTTTATACACGTCAAGAACTTGTTCAACAGCTCATCACTGAGAGAACAACACATCAGTGTGAATATTCAGACTATTAAGACATGAAATATAATCATTATTTAACTTAGCTTCTTTGGTACAAAACAAATGAAACTCAAATTCACAGAAAAATCGCTTGTCAAACAACCCCTGATCGTACCTTGGAACTCTGTTGTGTGTTTTGAAGAGTTTCAGCATTTCCCTAAAAGCAGAGAAAAGAAGGAAGACTTTTTTTAGTGCTTTAACTTGATTTCATCTGTATCATTACAGAGGTACATTATGGATGTTACCAGGCGTCCTGTCTCCTATTAGCTGCTAGTAAAATAGAGATGAGGTCATTGAGAGAACTGGCTGTCCAGCTCATCAAAACTTTGCCCCGGTCACCTGTGTGGTACACTGTCTTGATGTCTAGTGCACACTCAGCAAATGATTCCTGCACCTGTCCAGAAAATATATATATGTGCATAACAAACAGTACCATGTTTACAGACTGACACTGGTATACAGTCATGGCCAAATGTTTTGGCAGTGAAAAATGTTTTTTGCTAAGTTTGCTGCTTTAGCTGTTTAGCTGGCAAAAAAAAAAAAAAAGAAGAAAAATTGTGAAGAAACGCGTGCAGCCATCATCTCTTTGATTCAAAATAGCCTCAAACGCAAAGAAATTGCTATAAAGAATTTGGCTCATGAATTTTTTTTTTACCAGATCATCAAGAACTTCAAGAAGAGAGGTTGACTGTAGTGAAGTGTAATAGAGGTTATCTTATCCCAAAATATAACAAAAGGTAAACGTAAAAAAACAAAAAGAACCCCCAAACAAACTCCGGTATCCCGTGTAATGACACAGAGGTCCAATGGCAGCTGTGTTTATGTGGTGTTAAAATAAAAGGTATAACAGCTTCTCTTGCATTATGTGCCGTTTTTTCAAGGAGTTGGCATCGGAATTTATTGTAAATGAGCATAACCCCATACGGTCCACCATGCTGGTTTGTTTACATCTAGTTACCACATTTCCTTGTGCTTAGGCAGTTTGGCATGACTTGCCTGAAATGCTAAAAAGTGAGTTATGGTTTGAAGTCATTCCTTACTAGCTCAAAAAACCTGCCTGGAATGCAGCATCAGAACAAAAGCCAAGCTGGCAGTAAGGGTAGCTAAGAGTGATTTGGGAACATTTGTGGAGTCAACTTGCCTTGGCTCCCTTCTTTATTTTTTTTATTTACAGGGAGTAAGGTGCGAAACACCACCTCCTCTCCATGAAAATGAAAGATCCACCTGCAAGGACTGCTTCCAAAGGGTATGTAACTGGTCAGTCGAAACCCCTCCAGTCTCTTGAACATCACCCTATATAAAAACACACACGTACTCCTCCTCCTTATTAGTACTTGCCTCCAATACAGATGCATTTCAATAGGAAGACTGTGATAGAGAATGTGAAAAACAAATGGGCAGTACAGACAATATTGTCAATGCCACAGAAGTTGTCTTTAGGATGAGTGTCCAGCAAGCACCCGGACTGTCTCCTCCTGAGGAGTCAGCTATAAACCCTAAAGAATCATATTAGCTTGTGGAAAATTGGCTTTATATGACTCCTTTTAACATTTGTTTAAAACTCTAATCAGTAATATCTTTAAATGTGGTTAGTCCTCAAAAGATAAGTGGACAAACAGAAGCCCACAAATTGTGATCAACTCCATTTTTTCACTATACCATAGAAAAATAATCTACAAATAATGAAGCAGCAAACTCTGTAAAACTAAATTTATGTCACTGCCAAAACCTTTGGTAATGAAGATTAATGTGTAAAATTATACAAAAACGTAACAATATAATTTTCTAAATTTTTATTATAATTTTTTCTTCAAATTAACAAAAAAAAACCCCCAAACAAACATAAATTCTCTTTCATAATCCACTGAAAAGGCATAGAATTTAAAAAATAAAAATAAATCACAGGAGGTAGATAGGTAGGCTTGAGTATTAACCAATTAAACGTAGGTAAGGTAATACCTCCTGATTGTGCTTCTCTCTTGCCATAAGTGTCAGCAACTCTTCCACCAGATTCTGCCTGTTGGCATGGCCCAGCTGTTTGATATCTGTGGAAAAGTAAGTTATTATAATTGATAATACTTAAAGTCAATCATCTGAATGCAATGCCAGAATAAACACGATACTAATAAATCGAATAACACTAATAACAACTCTTTAAATGTCACAGTAAAAGCACACACAGGTAATTTACAGGGGCCCTACACAGACATATTGTACAAACTATCCCGTAGTACTTTCTATCCCGTAACCCTGCACCTAAGCCTGCCCCCACACAAAACATAGTTTTTCCAAAAAAAACACGATTTAATGTGTTTTAAGCCATTTTGTTTATGAGTTCAATCAATCACCTTTCCACATTTGAGGGATGAGGTCTAATCTATTGTCGGTATCAAGCGCTTGGAGCAGATTTCTCATGACGTTAGAACTGGGATAGTACACCTGTGAACCAGAGCACATCAAGCCACATCAATACACATCACCATTCTGTGTGTTCACATACATATGATCATGTTTTACTCACTGAAGGAACAAGATTCCTGTACCACTTCAGCAACACATCAATATTCTCCATCATACAGAGCAGACTTAAGAACCGTGCACTGAAACAAACAGAGCAACCTGATATTAAAGAGATCAGCAAATCAATTTTGCCTTATTATAGGGTCCCAACCAACACATTTTTATTATTTTCTTTCCAATCATAATTCTAAATATCTTTTAAGTACTTAATATTAAGTGCCTCTACGCTTGGATCAACTTGGCCCAGGCACATATTTTCCCCTAGTTTTTTCTTTTCTTTTCAGTTTTTAAAGCCACAATTCACAGACCCAACAAATCAATTAAATGTATTAGTTTCAGCATCCCTGTGCTTAGTGACTCATTGGGTGAAGGATTGATGAGAGCAGCCCTTAAATGAGTGAAGATCTTGTTATTTTGCTGGATTATACTTACTAGTAAATGTTCTGTTGAAAATCATTTCCCAGAAATCTCCAGTTCTCTCCAAACCCCAGCAGCTCATGAACCCTGTACGCCTGATCCATGTCCTTAGTGTTCAGACACTGTACATACAAATGCCAACAAGGTTGCATGCCATCCAAAATGTTACATTTACCTTGACGTAGTGCTGTTAATGCATTAACAGATGCGTTTAAATGTACTTACGATTCTCATAGCGGTAATGAAGAACTGTGCTGAAAAACAAAAGCAATGCAGGTGTGATTCAACTGTTTAGATACATTTATCTATAGAAGCTTTTACAAAAAGGAATCAATATCAATACATGTGTCCTGTCCCTATACCCAAAGTTAGTCACTTGAGTGTATGCAAGCAATACAAAATGTAAGTGCACAAAACTCAGGTCTAAAATACGCCAAATCTCATTTTCGTACCAAATCCACACTAAACTGGCTAAACTTTTTTTTTTTTTACTTTTTGCAAAATATGAAAAATCAATACGTAAAAGTTCTCTTCAAACTTTTCTTGCTGTGTCCCATGATCTAATCAAATGTTTTGATGTTCACACTTCGGCCACAATACCACAAATACTCAAGTAGAGAGAAGAACGGCAGAGAACACAAGCGAGGGTACCGGATACAAAGCTAAGTTGATAATCATAGCAGTAAAATATGCAGATACCATCATCAGGGTCCTGTGGAGTGAAGCTCTTCCCTGACACCGCGTTCATCACTTCCTGTAAAATGTCCGTTTGGCCCTGAATTGGGGCACCTGTATGATGGGAAATGTTTGATTGTGTTTCTGTGCTTGCGTAGACACATTTAACAATCATTTAAAGGAATAGTTAATCAAAAAATGAAAATTCTGTCATCAGATCTGATCATCAGCAATGAAGATACGGTGCATTTACACTTGTCAACATCCAAGTAGCTTCTGTTCAAGTTTCATTTTACCCACATGATGTTTTTATGTAACTTACACAACTATAAACTCGGAGTAATGTCAACAACATGGAAGCGCAAGCTTCCAATGCGCGGTAGGTGATGTTTGCCAGTAGTTGTATGCTTTAAATTAGAAATTTAAAAAATAGAAATTTGCCATGAAAACATAACGATACATTAAAAGCTCCATTAAAAATGGCTCTGGTGCAAAGTCGATCTGAAGTGGTGTTTTTTTTCTGTTACAAATGTCTTTTAGAAATATAAATATTACAAACTGATGACCGTCTTCAGAGAGAGGGGGAAATGATAGTGGGCAGTGTTTTGTGTGACGTGACGGGACACGATGGCTGGATTGCGTTTACATTACACTGTGATTAGAAAGCGCCCCCAACTACCTCTTCGTCAGGACACACAGATTGGATAATATTACGCATTTACATTTGTCTTTTCAATGTGTATGTGGACAACATCCGGATACAGGTCGCATGATAATGCCAAGTGTAAACGCATCCATTTACTCGCCCTCAAGTAGTTCCAAACCTGTATGGATTTTTTTGTTCTGCCAAACACAAAGGGAGATATTTTGAAGAAAGTTTTGGGTCACCGGTGACTTTTTTTTTTTTTTTTGCTACTATGGAAGTCAATGGTGGCCAAAACAGCATGATTACAAATGATGACAGAATTTGTGGTTAAATATTCCCTAAGAATTTAAAGAATTGGCATTTTAATATAAAAATCTTTATGACCTGGTTTATAAAATATGGCGAGCAAGTGATTGTAAGAGGCCAGACTGGGTTCTGAAATCAAATAAAAAGAGTCGATTATACACCAAAACAGGCATCAAAATATCAAAGCAATTCTTTCCTGTAAAATGATTACGCAACAGACCGATGGAGAGAGCCTTCATCTCACTGATCACAGGAAAGGCCTGAGATTTGCCCACATTGCCACAGTGTCTCAAAGCCTTCAGGACAGCGTTCAGTGTCAGGAGGTTCGGCTTGACCTTCTGCTCTGCCATCTGGCTCAAAAGATCCTACAAAAACACATGCATACTGAGGCAGAAACTACTTAAAACAGCAGCCTCACAATAAAATCGAAATCACATACCACTATCAGCTCCCATTTTTCATTATATTTCTCTTTCATATCTGGGGCAGCAGTGATCAAGGCATTGAATGTGTGCACATCAGCTAAAGGAACGAAACAAGGCATTTTAGTTTGGCAAACACTCATTTAGAAAATGTTTGAGTGTTTCAAGAATCTCATAAACGGTGAAGCACATCCTCACCTTTCAGTCGGTTGTTGAGCAGGTCAGTGTACGTGCTGAACGCTTTTGAATAAGCGCCATACTGTGAAATCAAACACACACGCTGTCAGCTTCTGCTATCAAACTAGAAATTAACTGTATGAGAAGTTCCCACATACGATACCTTCACCATGCCGCGTATCAGTGCGCTGTACGAATGTGTGTTTGGCTCTGACAGCAGGGCAAAGATCCTCTCTGCATTATTATTCTCTCTAAAGGGGAAAAACAAGACAAGCCAACCTCTTATGATATGATATGCATTAGCTTGACTTTGTATCGTTATGCAGCTACCAATCATCTATGATTAGAATTCATGATTCCTTGATTTACAAAAGAATAACATTCATTTGAGATAAATCTTTTGTAACATTATTAATGTTTTTCTGATGAATGTTTCTTAAAATTTTACACTACCCTTCAAAGGTTAGGGGTATCCCAGTTTCTACAGAAATATTAAGCAACAAATATAACACTGATAATAATAGTAATAGTAATAAAAAAAAGAGTTCATTTAAATTGCAAGAAATTCTTACTAATATATTTTTTAAATTCCTAATTATTTCAAACTAAGTGCATATGAACAGTTTTTACTAGGAAAAAAGGTTGTTTTTCCACATTCTGCAAGCACTCACTTCCAGGAGGCCTTCAGTAAATCACTAGCTTTAGGTACTCTTCCTTTTTTAGTCTGATGTTCATCCTGGATGTCCTCCTGGGGTATTGCCATGGGTCAGGAGTGTTGTTAAATGGGGGAAAAAAAACAAAACAACGCATAGTGTCAGGTGACTTATTTAAAATTCCATCTCATCAATAATCTGAGGTGTGCAATCAAAGTTGCGCCACCAAAGCAACGGAGCATTTTGAAGATTGTTTTATGGTGTGACCAGCCCTACCGTATCCTCATTCCTCTGTTCAGGAACGTTCTCCTGTGCAGGAGCATGATCTCCATAGAAACAAATCAGATCTAACAACTGGTTGGTCACATCCAGCGACACTGATGTGCCTGTGCAAAATACATTGATCAGTCATTCAGGTACACAATTAAATACAACTAACATCTGCCATAATATGACATGCAATGCCTCGTCTTGCTCGTTCATACCAGCCTGCAGCAGTTGGTCGTACAGATCCACAGCAGCTTTGACTTTTCTCATCTGAATTCTCTCTATAAGAGCAGCTTCAGACACCTCCTCTATCTGAGCCTCAAGAGTTTCCGGCATCAGACACTTTCAAAAGAAATAAACAAGTATTATACATTCATAAGCACAACCTCTCGCATGCAAATCACACACAAATTCTGCACACTCACAGGAATATGAGGCTGAGCATAGTCTTTCTGGAAGTACTTCGGGTATGTATTGACGAAATATTTGGCAGCACTTCTGCCGGACTCCTGGGACAAGGTAAATAATTTCTGTGTGGAAGGAAAAAAGTTATTGATAGAAGTATGGAAGTTTTCATGTTATGTGCATCTATGTTGAAATGATTACAACTTGCAATATATACACATTAACTCATTTTAATGAAATAAAAATTTATTCTTTACTGGTTTTAAAAACCCAGCTATCATAGCACTGGCGATTTTGAACTTTTTTTAATAGCCTGAACTGAAAACCTGAAAGATTTGATAGCCAGAACTCACAAACTCTGATGATGTTTTTGGAGTGAGATATGGGTCATCTTGAAATCTGTAATCTGAGGCTGTAGGATCCTGGAACAAACACACACCAACTATTGCTTACATGATATTTGATAATGTATTTGAACATGGTTATTCTTATATAGTTATCTGATGAGCATACCCTTTTCACAGTGGATGCCAGTGCCTGTAAGACAGCCTCTTTACTCCTGATAACAGTAAAAATTCTTAAAAATATACGGAGCTGAAAATTTTAGAACTACATATTTATAGATCATGTGCACTTTTCAGATCTGACCAGTACATACCATGTTTTCTTCTTCGGAATGACAATTTCTTCTGCAAATAGAAAGAAATAAAATAATAAAGAGAAATAAAGAGACGTATTTCTAATTAGAAAGCATCTTAATTTGAGAAAGCATATAATGATTCATATTAAAAAGAAATAATTATCAGACCTAGTGAAGAAACGGCAAGTTGTTGATCTGCAGAATTCAAAGCAAAACTCCTGTAATCAAAGCACATAATGAGCGTTTTTTCTTGAACTAACACATACAGCCCCTTCAAATGACCTAGACACAACCAGTCGTTTCTGTCATTTCATAAAAAAAATTACAGAAAATAATATATGATAAAACGGGACAAATAAGCCTGTCCTTGTGCACTTATCTTACCGATTAGACAACCCCTTCTGCAGATGAACGCTCAATATTCTGCTGCTCATACACACATGATGCCTGAACGCTTGCGAACAGGAGGACGCCATGACACCAGAGTGTGTGATAGTCATTCAGTGGCACTTCACTAGCGCTCTAACGCTTCCCGTGAAAGCACAGAATACTCCTGCAGGGGGCGCTTGGCGGCTCAGAAGGCAGAAATCTCCGCGGCACCACCACAGTCAGCTGTGATTGGTCCATCTTGATTATCGCTGAAAAAGGTCACATGTATCATGTGACCATACAGTTTGCAAATTACCTTTTTATCATTGTCTGAATGGTAATTTATCTCTAGTTAAAGACGAAATATCTAATTCAAATCAAATACAAAAGTGAATATTTAAACAAATATTGTAATATGTATAAATAAAATTAGATTCTTCCATTCATTTGTTTTCCACGTTCGGGATATACCATTTCAAAATGCAATATAAATAAATTAATCTTCATACGACACCGTAGAGTATTCATTTTCAGGGTAACGTATTTTACTAGCTTTTAATTATTATCTAGTATTGTTTTATATGCCAACGTCTCTATATCTCTAGCTTTTGAGAACATTCCAGTCTAATGTTTCTAGCTGTGTTGTTTGGTTTCTTCCGCTCTCTCAGTACACGTTCCCACGTGTTACAGCTCCACATGACGCACATGGGGAATACAGAGAGTTTTCTCTTCTAATTTCTGTATTTATTATTAGGAAAATGCTGTTTTCAAAAGAAACGCCATGGAGGCGATTAGAGGGCATGTCGTTTGGCTTGTTCTCCGCCGAGGAAATAAGGTAATAATACACTTGCACAACTCATATCCAGCACAGCTGAAGAACTAACGTTAGCCGGAGCTCAGTTACTGTATTGACAACCATGGCTAATTCCTAATAAAAGCATACAGTTTATTTAACGTGCTGTGTCAACATATGCTGTCACATAAATGCGATAACGCTAAGTTGTCACAGTGTTTGCCATGTCTGTTTTAAATATTCCTTTACGTATAAGTGAAACGCAAACATACATTTATACGTATTTATATGTATATATGGACTTTCTGACAACTTCCCCGTGTTATCTGTGTCACAGGAAGCTGAGTGTGAAAACTATCACTAATTCCCAGCTCTTGGATAATGTGGGCAATGCTTCTGCAAACGGGCTGTATGACCTGGCGCTTGGTCCAGCTGATAACAAGGAGATCTGCTCCACCTGTATGCAAGACTACAACAGCTGTCCTGGTCACTTTGGTCACATTGATCTGCCCCTTCCTGTCTACAACCCAATGTTTTTTGATGTAAGTGTCATTGTGCCTTTGCATGTCCTTACTGTGCAGGTTTCCTCCAGTTATGCAGTGTATTTATCTGGGGTTCAAGTCTGCCATTCTATTTTATTTTGTTTTGTGTTTTGGTAACTAGTATATATACATGCATCCCCACACAGCGGTGCTAATATCTGATCCAGTCTGTCTGCGGTTATACGAAGAAATAGAAAAACTGCAACAGAGTAAATCCAGAAGAACTGTGGAAATATCTTTAGGGTGCTTCAAGAAACCTACCTACAATGGTAATGTTAAAAAATAGGCACTTAGAACATGCAGTAAAATGAGGATACAGTCATACAGTCAGAGGATATAATTTCTTATCAATCAACTTTAATCCTAGGTGCAATTGCACATAGTTTTTTAGGTAGCTTTGCAAGTCGTTCTTTTGAAGCATCTTGAAAACCTTGCCACAGTTCCTCTGGATTTAATCTGTCTCAGTCAGTTCTGTTTCTTCATTGCATTTCAGACAGACCGATGATAATGAGATCAGATCTCTGTGTCGAGCACAGTCTGTTGTCAAGACTCTTTGTGCAAACAATAATGTCACTGAATAATTATAATTAATGGCAAAATGAATGTAACTGATATTTGCTACAGACACACTACATCAAAAATACAAGTAACTGACTAGTTTTTTGGCTGGTTAAAGCACAAGTGTTTTAATAATTTTGGCCGCCACTGTATGCTCACACACATACAAATATATTGCTTAACCCTTAATATCAATGTCTTTACAGAAATTATATTTGCTCATCCGTGGTACATGCATGTCATGCCATATGTTGAAGTGTCCAAGATCGGCTGTTCATTTACTGCTGGGCCAGCTGAAGCTCCTTAATGTGGGTGCAATGAAGGAGTTGTATGAGCTTGAGAGCATACTCAATCAGGTCAGAAAAAATTGAAGCTTGTCGGTGAGGTCAAAGCAAGTTCTGTTGTAGAGAGAAACTGCAGCATCATTCATTGAACTGAAGTGCTTATATATTGCGTTTTTGTCATTCTCTATAAGTTGTTGGAGGTCAATAATCAGCCGTCTGGAATAGAAATCCAAGAAACTCTGGATGCGTTTATTACACCTATCTTAAAAGCCAATGAAGACAATCAGCACACTGCTCCTGTGAGTCTGAAACTTATCCATCTCTCTATTTTGTATTTTACTTTAATCGTATTATTAGCACTTTTTAGTTGCATTTTAATAAATTTGCTTTGATTTCAGATCAAACATATCTGTGAGAAAAAGTCCAGTCTCATTAACAGTTTTTGGAAAGTATACATGGGGCCAAGGAAATGTCCAAATTGCAGGTGAGCTCAACTTGTTCTGCCTTCACCAATTGTTAAGTGATTCATGCATATGTTCTACAAAGAGATGCGCATGTGTGCGTTTCAGAGCCGGTAGAGTGACTGTGCGCAGAGAACACAACAGCAAACTCATCGTCACACATGGAACATCCACAGCAAGCACAGAAAAGGATGGTAAGTTTACGTTTAATTCTTGTGCACTGTGTTTGTAATCAGCTGTCAAAACATTTGGTATGGAATTTGAAAGCAGTGCAGGGAAAAACTGTAATTTATAAAATCGAAAATTCAAGAATTTGACATCAGTCCTGCAGAGTTTAGCTTCAACTTGCCTCAACACATGTGCATGGAACTTTCTAACATGCCTGGTAAGAGCTTGATTAGCTGCTTCAAGTGAGTTTGATTAGGGTTGGAGCTAAACTCTGCAGGACACCGGCCCTCCAGGACCGAGTTTGGACAGCCCTGCTGTATGGCATATTTTGTCACCATTTTGAATAGAAGTCAGTGACAATATTTTAAAAACCTCTGCATAATAATTTTTTTTTTTTTAAATGTTTGTAGTCTATAAAATTTTAGCAGTTTAATGCAGTTTTTGTGATTTGTGAGTATCTACAGTATTTGTGTTTGCTTCCAGATGATTCTCTGATTACCAAACGGGGATTCTTGACTCCAAGTGTGGTACGAGAACATGTCATCAAACTCTGGGAGAAGGAAGGTAAGAAAGGTTGAGTTTAATTCACTTTTTCTGGGTTTCATAATGCAACCAAAAAGGTTTTTTGAATGTATTGTTTTGACTTCCTAGGTTTCTTCCTGAAGCATCTGTTTTCAGGGTTCGAATTAAATTACTCAGAGAAAGGCTTCAGTCCTGAAGTTTTCTTTTTGGAGTTGCTTGTGGTTCCTCCATGCAGGCAAGTTTATCACAGTATGTGCAGTGGCCTGCACACAACAACCTGTTAGACACCGCTGAGATGATTATGTAGTTAACTTTTGACTGAATGATTTGTGTTTGTGTGTGTGGTGTTTTATAGGTACAGGCCTATTAACCGTTTGGGAGATCAGATGTTCACCAACGGACAGACTGTGAACATGCAGGCCGTGTTAAAGGATAATTTCATGATTCAGAAACTGCTTGCACTCATTGCTGCTGAGAAGACCAACACTATTGAAGACATACAGACAGAGATAAAGCAGGTGGAAAGAATTTATGTTAACGATAATTTAAATGCACTTATATGCTAGCTTCTTTGTTGTCAGTCACTGTAAATCAGAGTGATTTAGTGTATTGAATGAAACATTTTTTATGTACCTGGTAGCTTAAAAGTAATGTTAAGTTCATTGTTGACTATTTTAAATTATCAGTAATTCTTATCAATTGTTATCATAAGTATTGTTGATTTTATTGTTCAGTTGTATGTGTAATTTATTTATGTCAGTATTTGCCATTGAAAATACCATGATGAAAACAATCCAACTGTTTTTCACCTGTTTTATGAGAAGTGTGAAAGCTGTGTTTATTCATGATCTGTCATGTCTTCAGACCAGTGAATCCACAGAGATCAGTCAGATAGATCAGACCTTCTTAGCGGGAATCCAAGGAGTGACTCTCACAGACAAGCTCTATAACATGTGGATCCACCTGCAGAGTCACGTCAACATCGTGTTTGACAGCGAAATGGACAAACTGATGACTGAGAAGTTCCCAGGAGTCCGTCAGGTCAGTGTGTGACAAATCTCAAGACCAAAATAACACACTAAAAAAGTTTGGAAATAATTTTTTGAGGTGGTTGTCTCTTTTGAATGTGTTTCACAGCTCTTGGAGAAGAAAGACGGTTTGTTTAGGAAGCACATGATGGGAAAGCGTGTGGATTATGCTGCACGCTCTGTCATTTGTCCTGATATGTACATTGGAACAAATGAGATAGGAATACCAATGGTAAGTAATTGGATTTGACCTCTTAGTGTTTTTTGTACATGAGGGATAATGCACGGTCAGATGGTGTACATCACAAAATAAACGCACACTGGGTGACTGGGCTGACTGATTGTTTTGGGGTTTTTTGTTTTTTTTTGAAAGAAACACATGGACATGTCTTTCTCTATTAGTATCTATTTCATACTAATGTCCAAGAGTTATACAAGAGGCATGAACATAGCATTCATCTGTTGTCATCATAAGCAGTGAAATATCCAGTTCAGCAGCCATTGTACAAAACATTTTAATACTGATTTGGGAGGTTTTTTAAGTCATTTTATATGGTTCTTCTAGGTTTTTGCTACCAAGTTGACTTACCCACAGCCAGTGACACCATGGAACGTTAAGGAACTCAGGCAGGCTGTGCTGAATGGACCCAACATCCACCCTGGAGCCTCCTTGGTCATTAATGAAGATGGGTCCCGAACCATCCTCAGCAGCAGCAACCTGACTCAGAGAGAAGCCGTGGCCAAACAGCTGCTGACCCCCAGCACCGGCAAGCACAAGATACCCATGAAGATTGTGAGTCAACAAAGAGACACTGCTATTTGGATAAATTTTGAGTTGTTTTGGACAGTGAAAACTAATAAACAAGGGAAAAAATAAGAAATATAAAATATAGAAACATAATAAATGAATAAACAATTAAAAAAAAAAATATATAATTATAAATTATAAAAAATTATCAAATTATAAAAATAATTAATACATATTATGAATGACTAACGATTATAAAATGATTTTGTAAATGATTATAAATGAATTCAAACACAACACAAACAATTGGCAAGCAAGGATTTAAGGATCCTTCACATTCTTTTGTTAATACACTGTGAAAATATTAATATAGTAGTTTTAAATTAAGCTTACTGCCCGTGCAAAGTCAACATTAACATTTTGTATTATTTGTTGATCCAATCTGTAGACTTTTGATTCTTTCTTGTAGGTAAACCGGCACATCAAGAACGGGGATGTGCTGCTGTTAAACCGTCAACCCACTCTCCACAGACCATCAATTCAGGCCCATTGTGCTCGCATTCTGCCCGGAGAGAAAGTGCTCCGATTACATTATGCCAACTGTAAGGCCTACAATGCTGACTTTGACGGTGACGAGATGAACGCTCACTTCCCTCAGAGTGAGCTGGGCAGAGCGGAGGCCTACACACTAGTGAGCACAGACCAGCAGTACTTGGTGCCTAAAGTGAGTCTCGTCTAGAAGATTGCAATGGCTTCAAACATGAATTGTCTGCGATTTTGGAAAACACTTTACTGTTCTCTGCGCCTTTTGTAGGATGGGAAGCCATTGGCCGGCCTGATTCAGGACCACATGGTGTCTGGCACCAGCATGACCATCCGTGGCTGTTTTTTCACACGGGATCAGTACACTGCGCTTGTCTACAGAGGCCTGACGGACAAGATCGGCAGGGTGAAGCTCCTGCCTCCCGCACTCTTTAAACCTGTCCCTCTCTGGACAGGAAAGCAGGTAATCTTCATGTGTGAGCGATTTGTATTGTCATGCATATTAGCCGAGATACTTCAACCTACAATTTATCCCAATTACATTCTTACCCATAACTTCTGAAAACAATATAAAAACCTTATTATTTGGATTTGCATAAATACCAAGGTTTTTGCTGTCTTTTCAAGGTGGTGTCTACCCTTCTGCTGAATGTCATCCCAGAAAACAGCATCCCTTTAAACCTGATGGGCAAAGCAAAGATTCCAGGTAAAGCCTGGGTGAAGGAACCTCCTAGAGCTGTTCCAGGATACAGGCCGGAAACTATGTGTGAATCTCAGGTAATTATGGAATATTCTATATAAAAAATTCATTTTTTTAATTAAACTGTGGTGAAAAGTATTTGTAGCTTTTTCCAGCACTAAGACTAGACATATTTGAGGCAACCAGTAAACACTAACGATGACTATACATGCAATATCTTTAATGAAAAAGAGGAGACTAAAACATTAGTTAATAAAATACAAACAAAAAAAGGAGAGAAATATAGACCTTCATGAGTTTTCTATAACTGTGGTTTCCAGATGTCAAATCCCCCTCACAGTCTGTGGTTCTTCACATGGATGTTTGTGCTGATTGTAATTTGGAATTAATACTAGGATTTTAAGGATTGTAACTTTTGAAAAGAAGCATTGCGTTTTTATATATAACAATCGGTGAAATAAATTAGGTCAATAAACTATGTATATGAGCTGACATTCTTTTTATTTGTGGATTTTATTCTGATGAAATATCGGAAATGACACCAGTATAATTAATGATATCAGTATAATTAATTATGACTATAGTTTTGAGTTGACCCCAACTTTTCATTGACTTAATCTGGACTGAAATTCACAGACTTTTAGGCCTGGTTTCACAGACAGGGCTTAGATTAAGCCAAGATTAGGCCATAGTTCAATTAGGACATTTAAGTCATTTTTATAAATGTGACATTACACCAAACATTACAGGTGTGCTTCTTGAGACAAAACAAAGGCACTGACATGTTTTAAGATCGGTCAGCGCAAGGTTCTTTCAGTTGAACAATTTACATTTTTGTCTAGGACTAGGCTTAAGTCTTGTCTGTGAAACCAAAGGAAAGGCAACTAAAACTTGACCAAACAAAAAGGACAGGTTGACTAAATATGGTACAGGTTTCCCACACTTCTTGAAAGTACTTGAATATCAGTACTTGTACACATGGAAAGTGAAAAATTGAAATTAATTTTGGTCAGACAAAACAAAATCTGTGATAATGATTGAGGTGGAGATAATGTAGCATGAGAAAGCCCCAGTGTTGCCAAGAATTTGGCCACTTTGACGATCTTTCCAAAGGATGATTTTCATGTCCGTGGGTTGAAGTGAACCCAATAATGTTAGCCCATGGAATGTCACTTTAATAAGGGAAGCTCCATCAAAAAACATGTATTTTACCCCACTTGAACGCGATTCTTACTGAGAATACCTCGGACTAGTTTTGAGTAGCAATTGTGTGGGTTTTGCTGCTAAAACCTGGCAACCCTGTGCAGCCTGCATGAACCTGGAGAAGCAGCTGAACTGAAACTGAAAACAACTGTGTGCTAGTATTAAAATATTTCAACATATTTGAGAGGAACCGCTTTCAGTGATTATTGAGTTGTGATCATTAAACAAGAAACTAATATTAAGTGACTTGTCTGATTTTGCTCTATTTTTGTGAATGAAAATAGTTGCAAACAATATCACAGCTAAGTAGTGCTTCTTAATTCAAACACAGCGTTGTTTAATTTGAATGAATGCGCGGTTTTAAATTAATCCATTTTAATTGCCCATTCAGTCACTTGTTTTATTGGTAAATGAATCAGCATTTTAACGAATCAATTAAAGAAAATTATTCAGTGATAATCTCAGTGACTTGCTTCCTACTACTGGCAGTTTTAGCTTGTTTTTTTAGCTTGTTTGTCTAAAGTGCTGTAAGAGGTTTTTCATGAAGCTATATATGCTCGAGTGTGAATTTAATAGGTGCTTGATATAAAATAAATAGTGCTTTAAAACGTCCTTGAATCTGGTGTTCATGAAAGAGTGGGAACCCTGATGATGAAAAAGTTAATTTAAGTCAAATTAACACGAGTACACTCTGCTTCAGTTTTTACGAAGTTTAAAAGAAAAAAAAAGGCTGCTCTGTCACAGTAGTAGCACATGAAGTTATGGAGCTTACGCAGGGACATGCATATTTAAATCTGTTTTGTAAAAGAAAACCCACTTTTGAGGACCGTTATGCTTTTCTCACACAGCTATAAAGCTTAAATACGACAATAACTACAGCCGCTAAAAGACTGGACATTGTGTCAAGTATTTTAAAGCTGAGGGAAAAAGCCTTTTCCTTTTTAAATATGGGGTTGGATATTTAGGATACTGTGGAAAATGGATTTTGTTTGACAACTTAATAAGCAATTTGTTGACTCATTACTGTATTATAAGACAGATAATTCCATCAAGGGTGAACAGATGAGGAATGATTGTTCTATCAAGTTCTGCTGTAAAATGGAATATTTTTGGAAAGGTGTAGTAATGTAATGCACTGTGTTCGTCAGGTGGTCTTTCGTCAGGGAGAGCTCTTGCTGGGAGTTTTGGATAAAGCTCATTATGGCAGCTCAGCGTATGGTTTGGTCCACTGCTGCTACGAACTCTACGGAGGAGAGACCAGCGGCAAACTGCTCAGCTGTCTGGCACGACTCTTCACTGCCTACCTGCAGCTTTACCGCGGTTTCACCTTGGGTAAGATCACACGTCAATACCAGCTCATCTTGTTGAACAGCCAAGGTAGAATGGTATTTTGTATTGAAATACTGTTGCCTCTGGCTTGCTTAGTTGGGGATACTTAATTTCCAGTGATTATCGTTGATTTGATTACAAAGATGCTATTGAAACTGAGCTGATCTAGACTATGACTTCTCTGCATTCAATAATAAAATGCCTTTAGCTGAATGTGTTTAATCTTGTCATTATACATTATTGACTCTCTGTTCTCCAATTTGATACTGTTCAGTGCTTTGACACAATCTATATTGTTAAAAGCATTATATAAATATAGGTGATTTATTGAATTTTTTTTTTCCTGACAGGTGTGGAAGACATTCTAGTAAAAGATGGAGCCAACAAACAGAGAACGAAAATTATCCGAAAGTCAGTCACGTGTGGCTCCAAGGTAAATCACAGAGCTTGATCAGCGCGTTCCTGGTACATATTACCATTTGAAACATTTAGTTTTCTAAAAAAAAATATACTTGTGCTGTCATCGTTTTAAACCGAAATATGCTCATTACGAGAAATGACTTATGGTCAAATGGTTTAGTTAAAGTAATATTACAAAATACTAATTTTGTAACCCTACAAAGTTCGGGGGGAAGATGGTCAAATTGGATAATTATGTTCATTTTTGACAGGGAACAGTAAACGTGCATCTTAAAACAAAACAAAAAAAAACGAAAAACCCCATTAGAATTAATTTAAAAAAAATGATTTGCTTACTTTGCAATGTCAGTTCTTTAAGCTTACTTGTGTACATTTAGCTGTTTCTTATCCGGTATTCTAATATTTGAAACTACAGTAAAAAATCCTTGAGTTGAAACATGAGCTGAAGTGGCCCGTGCATCCTAACCGTTCTAGATTCAGTTGCTTAAAAAACATATCAATTTGAGTATTTATTTATTTATTTATTTATTTATTATCATCAAAGGTTATTGGTCAAAGTTTGATATACTTTTTTTTATTATTAATTTTGAAGCATATTATTTGCTGTCATCTTACGGTCTTACTTCCACTCTCCAATCTGTGAAAGAGTGTCTGGGTGGCTGTGGATCTTTTTTTTTTTTTGTCTCACCCCTTCATTTCCTTGTGTGTTTGTTCAATATTGTGCTTGTCCTGTCATCAATCAGAGGTCATATTCTTTTACTTTCTTGCTTGAAAACAGGCGCTCCAAGCTGCATTTAACCTTCCTGCAGCTTCAGGAAACACTGAAGCCAGAGAACGCTGGCAAGATGCTCATCTGAACACAGACCAGAGAGATTTCAACATTGTGGACCTGAAGTTTAAAGAGGAGGTCAATCAAGTGAACAACAACATCAACAAGGTGCTAATCTAAACATGAAATCTTGAAAATAAAGAGCTTGTGTGTTCATGTCTTTGTTGTTTCTCACTGTGAAGTCAGAATCACTCTTTGTGTCAGTGGGTTACATTATATGTGATATGTTGTTATCAGGTGTGCATGCCGCTGGGTCTCCACCGCTCCTTCCCAGAAAACAACCTACAGCTGATGGTACAGTCAGGAGCCAAGGGTTCGACAGTTAATACTATGCAGGTAATGGTTTTTCCATTATCTGAAAATAGCAGCTTTTTTATTATTATTACTTCTACAGGGTTCCTACGCACCTTTAAAATAGCTCAAATTTAGGATCAAGTTTTTAATTTGTACAAAAGTTTAAACTCAAATTTTAAGTGATCCTAAATTTCGGTAAAGAATATCAGGATTGTGATGATGTCATACTTCATAAGTTGATTTAATGAATAAAATCTGAGCACTTCACAAAGTCAAATCAATGATGGCCACTTTTGAAACTGATTTGTGAATATCACAAGTTGAGATTTGATTTCACAGTTCACAAGGCTTGTTACATCAACTGTTTTTGAAATAAACACTATATAATTGTTCTTATCGCTCTTGTTTTTCAAACGTATTACATATATATTTTTGTATATTTATACTTGTTTGTTTGTTTGTTTGTTTATATATTGGCTATGTAGTTTTTTTTTTTAAATGAGTGTTTGAAATGTTTGTGAAATTGAGATTTTTATTTTTGCCGTGAATATAGCCATTGTTGCTGGCAAGGCGTTAAACCATAAATAAATAAATAAATCAACTGCTTTGAAATGTTTCAAAATTCTCCACTAGTGTGTGTTTATCTGTGTGAACTAATGAAGTAGTGTCTGCTATACCTATATATTGTACCTGATCTCAGATCAGTTTTATACATTTGACCAGCAGGCATCACCATTGTGCGGTGTTGGTAAAAGCTTTTGTTTTCCAATCACCACTGCACATTTTTGCCAAGTGATTGTTATTGATCCACTGATGATACATTATGACAATGTTTAGGTCAGGTTAAGCAATTCATGTTATTTAGCTGTGATCTTCTAAACCAAGTTCCTGTGTATGTATGTACAGATCTCCTGTTTATTGGGTCAGATTGAGCTGGAGGGCCGCCGACCGCCACTGATGCCTTCTGGGAAGTCCCTTCCCTGCTTTCAGCCCTATGAACCTCAGCCACGATCCGGAGGATTCGTAACTGGCAGATTCTTGACTGGAATCAAGCCTCCTGTATGTTCAGACTGAACTAGTCTTCATTTTTTCCCCACAGAAAGTCGTCTCTTATTTTTAGGACTAATATTTATTTCATATCGAAACTTGGATTATATTTAACTGGAGACTCTCTTTTTATTTCAGGAGTTCTTTTTCCATTGTATGGCTGGTCGTGAAGGTCTTGTGGACACTGCTGTCAAAACCAGTCGATCTGGTTATTTGCAGAGGTAGATCTGGTTCTAACTAAAACAGCATTCAGTCTTAAATCCCTGTGAGATTCTTGTATTCTAGTTTGTTGTAACACATACTGTTATTGGGTGATTCAGGTGTGTGATCAAGCATCTAGAAGGTCTGGTGGTCCAGTATGATCTGACTGTGCGAGACAGTGATGGAAGTGTGGTCCAGTTTCTTTATGGAGAGGATGGGCTGGATATTCCCAAGACCCAGTTCCTGCAGCCGCAGCAGTTCCCTTTCATCAAAGACAACTACGAGGTAACCATGCCATGCATTAGGGCTGCAAGATTGATAACAATTGATTACAAGATATTTTTTGCTCAATTATAATTGTGGCTACTGATCACGGTTGTTTTCATTTTTGTTGTGAAATACCTCTTTGCGTTTGAGTAGAATTATTGCACTTTCATGGAAACACATATTTAAGGGGTTGATGATGCTATTTTTAAGTATCAGTATTTGGTGTAACAGAATACGGTGAAATGCTTTAATGTTAAAAAACACATTATTTTTCAAATACTGTGCGTTGTTGTAACTCCTTCCCTGCCTCTCTCAAATGCGTCATCTACAAATTCTACAAAGCCCCTCCTTCCAACAAGCACGATGTGCTCTGATTGGCCACGTCCCTTTGTATGTACACACACACACACAACTCCACATTTGAACAGTCAAGCATCTGCTCCTGAAAGCTGTTTCTCACACAAATGCACAGCTTTTTCTGACAAGACTGTATCAGCACTACTGTAGTACTGAAATCGTGGCTTCTTACTTAGCGTGACCGTTTGGGCTGCATTATGCAAATGTGACATTGTGACATAAACATGTGGTGGTGTGTTTTAATTAAGTGTTTTAGCCCAGTCTGGATCAGCCTTCTCTTTTTGTGGGAGATTTTGAGTATTGTAACTCTGCAGATCTTCTACATCTTATGTATATGCACAAAATCTACATAGCACAAAATGACATAGAAAAAATAGAAATTGCATTTTATGACCACTTCAAGCGAATATCAACTCATACACAAGGTTTACTGTAAATCGATTCTTAAATGAGAGAGAAATCAGTCAAATTAAACAGATTAATATTGCAGGCCATTATTAATAGTTAACCGAGAGAAGCATAAATCATTATCATTATTGTTATCATTATTAAAATAAGATTAAGTAGACCTATCTTTTTACCATAGCATTAATGCATGCAATTGCTGGATGTTTTTGACTCTTCTAAAAAAAAAAAAAATAACACGTTTCTAAGATATTTAGGAAACATTTTATGTTTGCATAGCTGAAAAATAATGCTATAGCCAGTAATTGTTCTCTGAAATGTGCGTTCTGGAGTGAAATGCCTTTGTTTTTGCAGTACCCATTGCAACCTCTAGTATCTTCCATATTGCACATTTTAACATTTTATATAATGCACGTTTTTCTAGGTTATCACAAAGTCAAAGTTTCTGGATGAAGTTCTGGCCCAAATGGACACAGGGACAGCATTTAGTCACTTTAAAGCCATCAAGAAATGGAAAGCCAAACATGAGCGTGTTTCACCCAGAAACGGTGCCTTCCTGCTATATTCACAGAAGAAACTGAAAAAGTTGCAGTCTCAAGTACAAAACGAGACATTGGTCGATGGGAGAGAGCCAGCCGTTCTACAGGTACTGAAGCATTTGTAGATGGGTTTAGCTTCCAAATGCCTTACAATGACATCCTCTTTAAGTACTCAGTTAGAAAAAAAGATTTAATTCCCCAAATCTTGTCAAGTTAACACTAGGCCTGAGTATGGAAATCCTGTTTTCCAAGAACAGGTAACATTTCCAAGAATAAGTAAAGACGGAGACAGAGTCTTGCACTTGTGTCTACATTACCTACATGACGATGAGTTTTTGTGTGTTTAGCTTTTGAAGAATTGGAGAGCTTTGGACGAGTCTGGCCATATGAAGTATTTAAGGAAGACGTCTCGTTGTCCAGACCCATGTCTGGCTCTTTACCGGCCAGACATCTGCTTCGGTTCAGTATCTGAGACGTTTGACTCCATTGTTGAGTCCTACCTGGATCAGTTCAGTGTCAAGGAGGAATTTCCAACCTCCTCTGGAATCATTGACAAAGATAGGTAAGACCTCTATGTTGACTATTCAACATTAAACACTAGTATATCTGGATTAAATGGCCATTTCTAGACTTTGGCAGATTTGTCAGAGTAAAATAGGTTTCCATTGTCCACAGTAATATTTAATTCAGACTACTAGGCTTCCCATGCTAAAAAACTTTTTTTTAGCTGAATGTTCTTCGAACAAATTAATTTACATGATTTTTTTTTGCTATTCATGATTTACTGGATAATAATTTTAAATTATATAATAAAATTAGGTTACCTCAGATAACCAGCTTGTGGAAATCTTAGATCTTCCAAGAATATTATTAAAATACCTTAATTTGTCATTGTTTTAACTCATTTTAATACTCAATTTGTCTTTTTTAATCATTTAATTCATTTTTTATTGAATTAATTTAATTGATTTTGTCCCCTGGTTGAGAACCACTGCAGTAAAAGAGTGTTTTTCTCCCAGTGTGTGCACTGAAAGATTGAGGCATCTCCTGCAGCTGAAGTGGCAGCGCTCTCTTTGTGACCCCGGAGAGGCAGTGGGTCTGCTGGCAGCTCAGAGCATTGGCGAACCATCTACACAAATGACCCTCAACACTTTCCACTTTGCTGGTAGAGGAGAGATGAATGTCACCCTGGGTATACCAAGGTCAGATTTCATTTAGTAGTTAATACTAATGGCAGTAAAATTTGTATATATACAAGATTTGGAACTAATATGCTGTTTATCACTCTCCTTCCTTTAAAAATGTTAAATGTTATACTAAACTATTTTGATACAGTCGCATGCAGACTTAAAGTTGTGTTATTGTGAGTCACCTAAAAAAATCTTTCAATGTGTAATCATCCTCCATAGATTAAGAGAAATACTGATGATTGCAAGCGCTAACATTAAAACTCC
This sequence comes from Enteromius fasciolatus, assembly GCA_032361145.1. Lineage (NCBI taxonomy): Eukaryota > Metazoa > Chordata > Actinopteri > Cypriniformes > Cyprinidae > Enteromius > Enteromius fasciolatus. The sequence goes on from JAUMHR010000064.1 coordinate 1,943,999, forward strand.
TATGATGAGCATTCCTGTTCTGATGAGCAAGAAAGCCTTGGAAGATGTTAAGACTCTGCGGAAGAAGATAACACGTGTGTGTTTGTCAGAGGTGAGCGCAATTTGTATTCAGTGTTTACTTGTATTTCCACTGTAGATCCCAAATCGTATTCATGGCCATGTGTTTCAAATATGGCAACTTAAGAGACTAGAGCCCTATTCACATTAGTATTATCTAGAGACCTTGAGTGATTTAGAAATTACCCTCCCACATCTGAATTTTGTGTGCCGTATTCGCACAAGGTAACGAAGCATGTGATTTTACTTGAATTTAGAAACTTATCTCCCGTATATGATGTCAAAGCTTTGCATAATATTATATATCATAAACAGAAGAATGATACTTACCACGTGATGCTATACATGTCATCCATCTCCATGTATTCTTTCTTGTTTTTGCTCTTCTGATGTTTTTTTACTGTATAGTATGATGTATAGTGATAGAACCCAGCACCCAAAATACTATTAAAATGCTTTGCAGCCTCCATTTAATTTAGCAAAAGATGGATAAAAAGGCGTTTAGGGGAAAAAAACTTAAAAAATGTGACATTTGAAAAAATGCTGGCAAAATTACAGAGATGCCGATTCGTAGGGACTAATATTATCACAGGACCTGGATGGTTCAACAAATTAGCGGGGGAATTTTTACTTTACACTTTACAGACATGAGCAATTTGCGCTGGATTAAGATAAAGATAATCTGCAATTATTACTATTATTATTAAGTTACTAAAGGTCATCATTATTAATTGATACTAATCCTGCGCAAATAGAGCTTAGTTTGCCAAAAAATTAACATTTATTATTTTTCCATTATTACTCAACCTCAGGTTGTTGAAAAAGATTTTTCGAAACACAAATAAGAATATTTTTAATGAAACCTGTGAGGTTTTTGGTCTCTCTATTCCAAGGTGAAAAGTACATGAAGACATCATGTAAGTAATCCATAAGAATCAAACCTCTTTGGTTCTCACAGCAAGTATGCATAAGTAAATAAAAACTTAAATTAAATCTGTTAATATATAAAGTAAATGTGTTGTCCTCAGAGGACTTGAATTTAAGATGCTTGATTCAAACGGATTGTTTTACTGTGACTTTATTCAACATTTTACGGCCTTAAAATGTTGGTATAGTTTCAGTGGAGGGACAGAAATCTTTTAAATTTAATTTACAATATTTCCACACATTTCCCATCCACTCCTCATGAAAATATGGATATATTCAAAAACGTTTTTAACAGCAAAAAGCTGTTAAAGGTTTGGAAAGGAATGAAGAAGGTCAGTCAGGTCAACTATTGTTATAAATGATTAAACTTTCATGTTATCTTGATCTTTCTGAACACAGGTGCTTCACAAAGTGGATGTGATAGAAACTTTCCGCATGCCAGAGAAAATGAGCCAGAAGTTACGCGTTTTCAAACTCTCATTTCACTTCCTGCCCCCAGAGCGATACCAGCAAGACAAGCTACTCACTCCTAATGAGATTCTTCATTTCATGGAGCAAAAGTACATTCAGCCACTTATCAGTCTCAGGTATTTCACTGCAGAGGATTTCGTCTGTATCTCATAGACTTGTTTATACATTATAGATTCTTTCGCATGCTGCTGGAGGCCATTAAGAAACTGAGTGCTAAACTGGCTGCAGTCAATGTGGTGGATACACGCAAAGCCACGGCAAATGACAATGATCGAGATGCCGATGGTGTCGCAGACAAAGAGGTAGACAGTCACAACAAGCCGCAGGTGTGCTGTTGCCATGCTATTAACGTGTAGTGACTGCAATATGCTTGATTCTTCCACAGGATGATGGCAATGAAGATACAGAAAACATCAGGATTGTGGATGATGAGGCAAATGAAGGTGACGCTGATGCCTCAGATTCCAAGAGAAAAGAAAAACAAGAAGAGGAGGTATCAGAATTCACTGTATCTCTAAATATACACTGTGTTCCGAATTATTAGGCAAGTTGAAATTCTGGTTGAAATAATTAGCAAAGTAAGGAATAACCACTGGGCAGCAAATGCTCGTTTAATCAGAAAAAACTGGTGGAGAAGAAAAAAACGTTAACTGCAAAAGAATGAAGCATGTATGTTAAGAATTAGGTGAGAAACCATTAGGAACAATTAATGTCCAGCACCATCATTTTCATCCAGCTACCTTTCAGGAGTCTCCACAAGTGAAATGTGTCAGGTTCTCAGAGACTTTGCTTGGATACAAAATCTGAAAAAATGACCCTCACTTGATAAGAATTATTACAAACATATTATCAAAAATGGCAGTTATTAAAAATGTACATTTTGCTTTAAAGTATACATAAATAAAATTCAGTTTATGTTTGCAGAGCAGAGGCTCAAAATTGTTTTATGGTCCTTAACAAATATGTTTTAATATTAATACATTTGTTGTTTCTTCAAGTTAAACAATTTTTTTTGTCATGTTGAAGTTAAGATATTTGAGTTTTTGTGTTTATAAAAGACAATGTTTTTTATTAAATGAAATGGTGAAATGCTGGTAAAATGATGAATATGAAGTTAATGCGTTCATGTCCTCAGTAGACGCAGAGCATATGTGTAGTGTAGTAAACAAAACTGTACTACTCCCTTACACAAAAACATGCACAACATGTAGAATTCATATATAAATGGTCTTATATTCATGAAGAGAAGCCTGAGTTGATTGTAGTATTCAGCAATTCCATCTGCATGAAGAAAAGTGAAATCCTGTCTCTGATATGATCCTTTAGGTAGACTATGAGAGTGAGGAGGAAGAGGCGGCCATTGATGAGGAGCTGGAGGATTTGGCTGAGGACAGACAGGAAGAGGCAGATACTCAGGAAGACCCAGAAGCAGACCAGACCCAGAGTCTTAATGAATCTGAAGAGCTAAATGAAGACGTACAGGACTCCATGAGGATCAACACTGTGCTTCAGTTGAACTCGGTCATTGAGGACTACAAATATGACACCAAAAATGGGCTATGGTGTGAGGTGTGTACAAATCAGCTGATCTTAAATTATTGTCATCATTTACACATTTTAGGCTCTCAAGGGATGCTATGAAACAATGCTTGTATACTGATTTCTGATACCATGAAGTGTTCTAATACTAGAAGAGAAACAAATATATTGGTCAGATGCCTTAATCTGCCAATATTTGACTAGTAACTATACTAACTAATAAGTTTCCAGGGTTTTGTTGACAAAGGCACATTTTTAACAACTGAAAATCTGCATCGCTGGTTTGCACAAAAATATGAAGCAGCATAGATGTTTACAACATTGATGATGATAAGAAGTATTTGAGCACAAAATCAACATAACAGAATAATTCCTGGAGCGTTATGTAACACTGTAATGACCGAAAACTCATTCATCATATGAATAAAGTACAATTTAAAATGTATACAGATGGATGGATAGATAAAAAGAAAGAATTATTTTAATTTTTAATTTTAAAAAACATTCCAGCCCAAAACGTTTGAATGGTAGTAAATATATATATTTGTGTATGTGTGTAATATGTAACAGAACAAAAACATATTGGTCAAAGAAGTATAGAGTGTTAATGACAACAATATAAACTAACATTACTGTGCATGGATGATTTTTGGCCCTAACTAAACTTCCGGTAGTGTTAGATTTCTCTGTACGGTTTTAATGGCTCGCCATATGTATTAGATTTCTCTAATACATAAAATAAGAAAGCTTGATCAGAGTCCAGGGGAAAAGAGTTTTATTCAGAAAGTGGTGTAGCAAAGCTGTCTTCTGTATCTTAACCCAAAGTGAGATTTGTGTGACCAGACCTTATAGCTGAAGACACTGTCAGGACCTCCTACTTGAGGCCTCACAATACACAGGCATTGTATGGCCATTTGGTTCACACCTTTACAGACCAAGTGTTCAGTAGTGAGGTGCAGTTGCAATGTAACGCATTAGATGTTAATTCCATCTAGGGAATACGCATAATCTTTCAGTAGACATCCCAATAGAATCGATAACAAAAGCTAAGTCCTTTGAGCATAGATTCTTTTTTTTCTTTTTCTTTTTTATATAACAAGCAAAATGTTTGCTGTCTAAATCCAAGCACACCTGTCTGCAGCCTGCCGATCGGGGCAGGACTGAACCATGGGCGGGGCTGCATGTGTCACTCCACCCCATATTTGCTCTGATTGGCTCGGTCTTTCATACGCATAAATGATAGAAAATGCTCAGAGTTGGTGTAAAACAGTAGTGCATGGATTTATGAGCAAATCACATCAGTTGGTAAAGCTGTGCACTATATTCAGTCCTCTCTAGTTAAAGAGAGGTGTCTAATTCCACACAAATTTGAGCTTAAACAGCTCCGTCTGATAATTATTATGAGTACTTTGAAGCATATTTTATCTGAGAATTACATAGGACTCACATCCTGACTCAGAGAACCAGACAAATTCATTTGTTTTGACTATGTCTGTTTTATTAAATCATGACATGAGATTTTAGCTGCTGCAAGTTTAATTTTTCTGGATCAGTCAAATTCACAAATGAATCATTCGGTGGTAGCCTATTTGTGAACCAGCTGACTGGTGTGTTTATATCAAGGAAGATTTAATTTTTTAGGGAAGTTTAGGGAAGTATTTTTAATTTTACCCTGCATGTAAGGCAGCGTTTGTAAGCTCAGAGCTGCTTTTTCTACCGCCATTACCGGGGAACCTCCATTTCTCTGCTTAAAGCACATCCTGCTGGGAGAGAATGAATTTAATAAACCCATTTGGTTTACACAGCACACATATATTTGACTATAAAAAAAATGATCTACTCTACAAATACTTGTGGATGTCTACAGGAAGTTAAGTTATGGCCACAAAAGCATGCATGCACAGTAATGTTTATGTTGTCGTTGAAACCATCTATACATGCTGTATAGCACCAAAGCAGTAGTATCAGTGTTTATTACAGCAAATTATATTGGTGTCATTCATAATACATTGCTGCTTTTGTTTGACAGCTTACCATGGTCCTACCCCTCACTAAAGTGCACTTTGACCTCACGTCAGTGGTGGTGAAGCAGGCTCAGAATGCCGTCATCATGGAGACCAAGGGCATCACACGCTGCTTGTTAAATGAAGTCACCACAAAGGAGGGCAAAAAAGAAATGGTGCTCAACACAGAAGGCATCAACATGCATGAGATGTTCAACCATGCTGATGTGAGTCCAATACAGTACAACATTGTTTTCTGTCTTCGAGTTAGTGGTGGGCCGTTATCAGCCGTTACTCATGTTCAGGAATGAACATGAGTAATCTTGCCTGATACTGATATTACAATAGCCAGTCTTAACAGTTTACGTGATCTGGCTCTTTATTTGTATTCATTTATTTTATATATGAAAATATATTAAACTTGCGTGGGGTAAGGGGATCTACGGCATATCGGGTTGGCTAAAACACACAAGGAAACGCGTTGTGAAAAATAATATCACAGACATCACATTCGGACTCCAGAATTATCAATTTAATTTTATCAATTATATTTCAAAATTAATCTAGATTAAAAAAACTTTGAATGTAAATAAATACATGGTACTCTAATGTATTGGAACTTGTGTGGTAGCTGTACCAAAATAGCATGTGATATAATCTGTTGTGTTTTCCTAGATCCTGGACTTGAATCGGTTATACTCCAACGAGGTTCATGCTATGGCCAACACGTATGGTATTGAGGTGGCCCTCAGAGTCATTGAGAAGGAAATTAAAGATGTGTTTGCTGTCTATGGTAAGGCAGCAAAACAGGATTGTTTGGCACTTGTGGCTCTGTGCATTTTATTGGAGATCTGACTGGTTCCTCTGTTAATAGGTATTGAGGTGGACCCACGCCATCTCTCTCTAGTGGCTGACTACATGTGTTTTGAGGGGGTGTACAAGCCTCTCAACAGATATGGCATTCAATCAAACAGTTCCCCGCTTCAGCAGATGACTTTTGAGACCAGTTACAAGTTTTTAAAGCAAGCAACAATGCTGGGTACAATACAATAGTCTTACCTAATTTTATAATGCATGTTGTTGATAATGATTAGTAGTATAGTTAAGCAGTTTTTTAAATTCTTGCTTCTTTTTTTTTAGGTTCTTATGACCAACTCCGTTCGCCCTCAGCTTGCTTGGTTGTAGGAAAAGTTGTGAAAGGAGGAACCGGCCTCTTCGATCTGAAACAGCCATTACAGTAATGTACTGGGATTGGAGGATTAGTTTGTTCAACTGCTATGGATGGCAGAATTACAAACTGTAATATTTCTTGTCTATAACATCAATAAATCTTTTTTTTCTTTTGACTTCTTGTAATTTTATGTAAAGGATTGTCATTATTGTTGTTATCATAATGCAAAATAAAAGGTCTAGTTAAGGATGGCAAGGATCCATTTCCAAAAGCACAAAAATAAAATGTTTATTTTGATGTTTGTGTTTAGATTATTGTCCCAGTGGAAGACCCAACCATGGCCCATTATAAGATTTTTAACAGTCAGTTTTAGATTTGTTATCTGTTGGTATTTGATGGAATCCATGATGCCATGTGTCTAAACAAGACGTCCAGGACCTCCAGCAGAAATATAGGCCCACAGCATCAAAAACACAGCAGTGTATTATTTCACATGGAGTACTTTTTATCCCTGTTTGCTGCTAAAAAGCTAAGTTTTGTCTAATCGTAGAAGCCAGTCCCATTTGTAGTTCCAGTCCTGTCTGACAATTAAACATGCTGGAGATTTTTATCTTTTTTTTTTTTTTTTTTTTTCATTTTTCTTAAACCCTCCTGAACAACGTGTGCTGATGCAGAGGCTGTTTAACTGTTTTTAAAGGTTTTCTGAGACTCCGTTATTTTCTGCAATTCTCCAGCTGTGGTCCTTGAGTCTTTAGCCGCTCAAACTCTAGCTTCTAACAGCTTCATAACATTTTATGGTGATTGGAAAATCTTAATTATTTCACTGATGTTGGAAATGGTCATTTTCACTGCTCTAGCTCTTTTCTTAAAGTCACTTCACTAATTGGTGAATCTCTATTACATTATATTATATCATAAAGATATCATTTGGGTTTTATTTTCCCTCCTATATATATTTCCATATCCATGGCTGGATATTTTCATGTTCATAATCACCCTGGAGTTCTCAAAATTGTGAATATGAATGGGAATATACATTATATACTATAATGGGAGATATTTTACTCATAAAAATTTTTAGGGGTGCCAAAAATTGTGGTCAAGTATTGGAGAAAAAAAAAAGTTTCATCACAAGAATGTCTCCCTATTTTCAACTGTTTTGAAACAACAATTTAATGGTTTGAATGAAAGATCAAAAGTATAAACAATGCAAATTTATTTTCACAGCCACCTTTGCTCAGATTTACCAAGGGTGCCAATCAGTGGCGATTTCTTTAAGACTGCAAGGGAAGCTCAGCTTCCCCTATAATGTCACAAAATTAATGGTCAAATTAT
>JAUMHR010000064.1:1953983-1973237 GCA_032361145.1 Enteromius fasciolatus
TTAGAAATGTTGTGCATCCACTCGTTATTAGTGTGACCTTTTAGCATGCAAATGAAAGAGAAAACTTCAAGATATCGGCCCTAAAAATCGGCAGCACTGATCGGCCATCGGCATCGGTTATAAAAAAACCCATATCGGTCGTTCTCTAATTTGTAGTGAGATGCCTTTTTGTAAGCATGTTTCCAAGTGAAAGCACTACTGTTGTTTCCGTTAAAATAAAAAGTGCAGTATGAATTGCTGACAGCTAGTGTTTTACATGCAGACCAAATAAAAAATGTTTAAGTGTAGAAATAATTTTCTTACTGTAGTGAAAACCTTAATAAAATACCTACGAAAGATTCTATTTCATGTATTTTACAGTGCAATTATATATATATATATATAACATTTTTATTTGTTTTTTAGTTTAATTTAGTTTGACTTCCTAAAACTCCAGTAGGAATGTAATTTACGCTTTTATTTGTATAGCACAAAAAAAAAGAGGGTTGAGTCCCTCTAATCTAAAGATTAGATACAAGTCAATTCAGACTTTTTTCTGACTCAAGTATTCTTGGTTAAGGACACTGGTTGGAGCTCTTAATTTTGAACTCTTAGAGTGCATTAGAATAATTTTGAATATTCCAAACCGTATCTCCTACACGCAATGCATAAACATGATGGTACTAAATTACATTTTGCTCTTATTATTAATAGACATTTTTTTTGTTTTGTGCTTTGCAGTTTTGCTACTTTTGTACAAAGAACCTTTGTTTCTGTGAAGCGGTTTTCTATATGTCATGATGTAATGCATTAAAAGGTGTTGTGTTGTTGTTGTTGTTGTAGTACTGGGCCTTCTCGGATATCCAGACTGGACGTGTCCTAACTAAAGTGACTGATGAGACCGCTGGGTGTGGTAAGTATTCCTCTCTGTCGGCTAGGGCTAGGCCAATATTAAAAAAATATTGTTGACATCATAAAAATTTCTGCATTATTCATAAGCTTGGGAACTGAAAACTGGCTGTAATTTAAACAAATGTAAATGTTTTGATGTTTAGTTTTAATGGTATTCGGTCTACAATTTTTGTTGTATTTGTTGAATTTCTGATACGTTTATTTTAAGCCTTTGTAAATGAAAACAATTGCAATTACTTTTTCTTCGCAAGTCATTAATGTATGACTTTAAACATGTTTTTAAAAATGTATACATCCATAAAACAAAACAGTAATGCTATTCAAATTATTTACATTATTGTTATATTACACTATGTTATTGCTATGTGTATCACGGTGTAAGCGGCTTTTGGATGAAATGCTGATTGAATGATGTTTGTTTGAGCAAATAAATATGATAACATAATCTCTTCGAAGGCTGGAAAATATGTTTGTGTTTTGTTGGCTATACTGCACAGCGCTTTCATTTTATTTATTTTTTTAATGCTTAAGTGAATAATGTGAAGTCGTTCTTTCCTTTCAGCTCTGACCTGTGCTCAGTTCCATCCTGACGGTCTGATTTTCGGCACTGGCACGGCAGATTCTCAGATTAAGATATGGGATCTGAAGGAACGGACCAATGTAGCCAACTTCCCTGGACACTCAGGTCCTGTGACGTCCATTGCCTTCTCTGAGAACGGATACTATCTGGCCACTGGTAAGTCACATGACCCTGATATGGGAGGACAATTAATGTTCTACTGGATTTCCAAAGTCAAATCACATTTATTGCAATAGCAATAAACAGATAATTAACTGTTCATGTTGCAAAATAAACTGTAGAGCAGCTACAGAAGGCAATGGTGTTCAGCTCAATTCAATTTGACAATTGTTTGACCTGTAGGTGCTCAGGACAGTTCACTCAAACTGTGGGATTTGAGGAAGCTGAAGAACTTCAAGACAATCACTTTGGACAACAATTATGAGGTGGTCTTGCGTTAAACAGATGAAGAGCACGTGGCAGTGATGTCACCTGTTTTGCTACATTCAATGAAAGCTTGGCTAATATTTCTGTTTTTTCCTGCAGGTGAAATCTTTGGTCTTCGACCAGAGCGGAACATATCTGGCTGTTGGTGGATCAGACATAAGAGTTTATATCTGCAAACAGTGGTCAGAGGTCCTCAACTTCTCTGGTGAGTTGAGCAAAGAAATGTTTGGTTTCATTTACTACTATACATCAAATGAAATGTCATTCGGTTTGTTGTCTTGTTTGTCAAAAATATTCTGTTCTGAGCTGTCAAACTTTTTAACTATGCGTTCTTGTGCTTTAATTTCTCTTTTTAATTATCTCCTGTAGATCACTCTGGTCTGGTGACCGGTGTGGCTTTCGGTGAACATGCTCAGTTCCTGGCTTCCACTGGCATGGACAGAAGTCTCAAATTCTACAGCCTTTAATAGAAATGGAGAACCTTCAGGAGAGATGTGAAACAGGATGTGATCATTTTCCTACAGAAAACATGTCTGTCAGTGAAAGATTGTGCATGTGTATTCATAGATATACATTCACTGTCATATACATCATTGTAGTGATGAATTCCTCAGACATTTACTGTATAACCGACTAAATTTTGTCCGCTATTGCTTTAAGACAGGTTTTGGCAGATTAGGGTTGATTCAAGCTCTTTCTTTTCCTGTCTATCTTTTAAGCTTTGATTTTGAATTTGTTAGTGTCCCATGACTTCTTTTTTTATCCTTTTGTGGACAATAACAGCAAATGTGAAATGGATTCCAATAAAGTTTAAATTGTTTTTTTTTTTTCATCTATTCATTGAATATGGACTTGCAAGAACTGTTCACAAGTTTATTTTATACATTCAGGATGTCTATATTTAAGCGCAGACACAATGCAGTCTATTCCTGCAGTGTCTGACAGGAGCATTAAGGCCTTTTCACACTGAATGCGATGTAGAAAAAGTGAGGCAAATCCTCAATGAATGCTGCTTTCAAAGAAGGCATAAATGACTTATTGCTAACTCGTTCACTAGGTGGCGCTGACCAGCAGTGCAATTGTTCTTTCTGTAGTGCAGGGATGGGGAACGCTGATCCTGGAGGGCCACTCCGATGCAGAGTTTAGCGACTTTCTTGAAAAACTCGGGGTGGGGGAAACATATGGCATCCTGAAGATTTATTGGTTCATGTGTGTTTGATTAGGGTTGGAGCTAAACACTTGCAGGTACACTGTTCCCCATCAATGTGATGTAGTGTATGTATCTCGTTTGGTTTACATTAAAGACACTGCCTGCTGCTCAACATACATAGAGCGAATTACAGAGAATAGCGCCTTGGTATCTGAGCTGGATACTAACAGCCGTTGCCAGGAAGAGCAGGATGGTAAAATTGTGGGAGAAATTGAGACCAGGGGCCTCATGTATCAACTGCGTACGCCAGGTTTCACGCTCACATTTGGATTTACTAACAATGAAATTAACGTTGTTTTTATTGTGAGTGTAGACCTAAAAAGTAAATCCACGCGACCATCTCGTGGAAACATTTAAATTTTAAATGGATATGGCACTCAAAAATCAACAGATCATCACAGACTATCGGTTTAATATAGAATTTGATCGATTTAAATAACAACAACTATAGGTTGTTTTTGTTTTGGTAAATGTCTTTTTCTGAGATCATAAAGTGTGCCCCCTATGACAACGAAATGTACCCCCATTCAAGGGGGTACATCATTAACTGCGTCAGCTAAACTCTCCCACTCATATATATATATATATATATATTCGTTTGTTATTAATTCCGGAGGACAAACTTGCAAATGTTGTTGATGATTAGTATGGCTGGATTAAGTCTAGGATTATTGCGCATTCGTGCGTTGGTTTGATAGGCACTGAGTATTACCAGCCTAAAGTCTGTTTAAACATGATTCCTCAGATGTTTTAGCTGTATTTAGATATGACCAAGATGAGCCACACGTTGTTGTTTTTTCTCAATTTCAGCAGAATTATTTTTATTTTTTTTTATAGGCATTCATATTGCCGTATGTCAAAAAAAAAAATAGAAAAATATATATTTTTTGGAGTTGACGTAATGTATCATGAATTTTTAACATTTCTGAATTTGGCTTAACTGCTGAAAAACCTGTTGCATCTACTAAATGTCTTTCCCTGGTTGGTAGTTTATCATAGTTTTGTAGCAAGTAAAAGGCTGATAAAAAATACATGTGGTGTCTTTGCTATGAAAAATCTTGAACAACTGTTATAGTAATATGTTGCTTATTGATCTACATCAAGCTTATAAAACATTAATTCGCCTCTCATACAGGTTGACTAATTTATATGCATTTTAAATGTAGGCCTTTTTTATATTTTTGTAAAAAATGTAAGGCTTGTACCTGATAGCTTGAAAATGAAACCAAATTGCTGATGATCAGATCAACTGTCAGATGTCTTATATTCTCAGTCATATTGTTTTTCCTCCCAGCTTTTAGGGGCTTCGTAATTGAAATGCATTTTCATGGTAATCCTCAAAATAAATTGTCTAAAAAAAATTTTATTTCACGTATACAGTTTACAAAAAGAAAAAGTTAATGTAAATTCTGAATACAAAAGCAGCATCACACATGCAAAATGACATAAGTAAAAATATACATCTTTGTTTAGATATCAATAACTTACAGCATTTAAAGAAAAGCTAAACGTTCAGTACATAGCTGAATTTTGTCATCAGTGCTCTGCAGTCCTTAACTACAATGACCAAGTCTTTTATATACAGTGTTAGGCCTACTTTTAAATTCCTTGACTATTACATGCTCTGTAACTTTTATAAAACAATATTCACTTTACAGAACTGGCATTAAAAAATAACCAGCCAGCAGTGGGCGCTGTGGGACTGAGACTGTGGGGCTGTAAATGACTGTGGCAGAAGATTTATTGTTTTTTTCTGAGTGAAAAGACTAGTTTAGGAGTTGTTTGTGCTTCAGAGGATATAAACAACTACCTCCTAAAGAGGATACAGACTTTTTTTTCCCTAACATGCACTGCGTGAACTGCAGCACTATTTACAGAGCTTAATTTACCTCCAAAATCAGTCTGACGACGGACCTCCAATACAAAGATTTGTGGGGTTATTTGTTTATTATTATAAAACTTTTTGTTTTAATGGGCATAGCCTGTTCCAGCCAGACCTGTTGTAAGATGTTTTGATCAATGTCACTGTAGTGTTCCTGAGGCATGTATGGACCCCAAAACGATACGGCACTTGCTGTTATGGCCTAGGGTTGGCATATTGCTGACGTGTGTAAGCAGCACCTCCGTTAGCAGATGTGTCTAAGCCCAGGGAGCGTCTATAAGCCGCCGATAGTCTGTAGAGCACGTCAGCAGGTGGATACGACTGGGCATCGGCTTTCTGCGTCAACAGCATCTCAAACAGGGAGCTCACTTCTGAAATCAGAGCTCTGCCACCCAGAGGGGCCTTCTCTGGGGTTTTACCAAACGTAGAGAAGGAAGTGGAATCATCGGGGCCATCTGTGGGACAGTGGCCATCAGGGGAAGGTGGCCCATCCAGGACGAACAGGTTTTCATGGTAGTCAGTTGTCAGAGGAAGAGAAAGGCGAGCTATCCATGCCGGATCGGGAATGTCTGAGAACACATCATCTACACAAAAAGAGGAATAAAACCTGTAAAATATGTACATAAGCATTTGAAAAAGTACTAATTAATAAATATATTCTGGCCATAAATCTAATAGAATATTTGCAAACATCTGAAAAAAAGCTACAAAAGCTTGTTTGAGTTTGTGTGGATGAAAAACAGGATGACAGGAAATACAGAGAGGTGTGCATTTATCTTTAATTCAGTAAATACACATTTCCTTCCCCTGACATCTCACAGACATCTGCTGAGTTTCAACACAGATAAGTATTGCCAGTACAACATAACATGTCCTAAAATGACACCTTTTGCCACAGTTTTTAGGGAAAGAAAGTGATAGAGAGTAACAAATAACAAGGAAATTACCTCCATTAAGCCAGAAAAATTCCAGAAATGCTTGGTTAAGTGAATAAGCTTAATTCTGTTATTTTACTTATTTTTATTAGTCACGTATTATGTATGTGAAGCAGCCTCTCAAGAATAAAAGCATCTGTGCTGCTTCTATGAAGAACCTTTAACATCCATGCATTGCACAAACAAAAAAGGTTCCTTTATGCAGAGAAAAAAAATACTTCTACAATGAATCCAGTTAAACTTAAGACTGTAAAAGAACTTACATTTTATCAAATCACCTGCACACACTCACAGCACAAACGCATATACAGTATCAAACAAATATAGCTCATCTTTATATGATTAGTTGCATTCGATCATTTGTATTTAGCATTGTTTTTACGCTGTCATGCATTTTTTGGTCATTTATTGTATCGCAGGCTACTTCACTCACTAGCTCAGAGAGTTCAAAACACAGACCCTGAAATCTCTGACACAACTGCACATAGTGAGGCATGATGACAGACAACCTCGACACAGCTTTATAGTATTTCTTAAGTGTTTTTTCTTGTCTGTGGATCATAGGTTTCAAGGTCTTAATTAAAGGTGGAGGAGAAACAAAAGGGCTCAGCTTGTACAGGAACTTTTGGAGAGAATGTGTGAGTCAAGATGTGAAATCCAGCAATCCAGCGCTGATCAAACGAACCCACACTGGCCACATCAGAGAGCTCAGTCAGAACCTCCAAAACCTCATTTTCATGACTTCCTCTCTACACAGCCCTTTCAAATCTCTAAATTCACCCATTTGCATTATTATTTGTTAATGATATGCCCCATCATCTTGCTTTTTTTTATATACTTTTATCCCATAAATCTTCTTTATACAGCCTCTCAATTAATAATGAAGGAAATGATGGCAGTTCCTTTTAATCAGCAATTTCTCGAAAGCAGTTAAACCCATTAATCCACAGACATGGTAAAAATGCCACAAAGAATCCAACCACATCCAAACAACCAAAGGCAGACCTATACACATTACAGTGACATGTGCGTAACATTCGCTCACACAGCCAACGTTACTGCCACACTTTCTCAAACAAGCAAACAGTCCTTTAAATCAGTTTTAACTCCAAAAACTAGCAAATAGTTGATAGGCATTCATAAACATTTGCTAAGGCTTTTAGCATGTTGCTATATGGTTCTATGATCTTTCAAACAATATTAAAACAATTATTAAAATGGTATAGAGCTCGACAACGTCACCTTCTTCTGACCGCTTGGAAAAGTGATAGCACACCTTTGTCATTCATCAGCGGCACAAAACAGTGCAAGATAATTTACACACTCAAGATTAAAAACCTAAGCATGAACACAAGTAATAGGTAATAGTGATTGCCTTAACAAGCGCCGTTATTAATCAAGCACCAAACTAATGTAAGGAATGTAAACCTTTGTTATCCATTTAAATAACAAAAGTGCACATGTGTCGCTTGAAAAGCAGTGTGAGAAGAATGCAGTTGAGAAACAGCAGCCTTCAGGCAGTGAGGCCTTCAAAGGAAGAGTGTAGAAAAAGAACAGTGTCTTATACTTGCACGCACACATGCAAACACATTTTACACACTCTCACCTTCTCTGTCCCTAGGGTATGCATAACACATACACATCGTCCGGCATTGTGCTGAAGTGCAAACAATAAGAGTTATGGCATGACGTGAAGAGCCCAAGGACATGTGAATATTCGTGTGAGCAGGTGTGACCCTTGAATCTGCTGAAAGGGTTAGTATCATTCAGAGGTGTGAGTAAGTGCTTAAAACTGAGATGACTCAGGGAGAAGAAAGGGAATATGTACCTGCATGCTTTAGAAAGAAAACCCCTAATAGCGAACTCCAAACTGTCTGTCTTCAGTAGCATGACTAACACCGTGACCAGATAAATATTGGGGCAATGCTGACTCAACCAAACCACAAAAGCACGCACCGTTCCAAAACCTACTGAGCTGTACTGTTGACTACCTAATAGTCACTGCAGTACTGAGAGCAGTATTTACACACTACATATTTGGTAATGATTATTTTAATAATACTGATGGTATTACTGAAAATTATATTAGTACAAAACTTGGGGTTCTGTATCACTTTGAAATGTTTTCAGTACTTTCGGTCGGGGTTTATTCTAAAACAACCCAGACATCATAGTGTGCATAGCAAAGTCAAACACTCACAGAGACACTTCCACAATAAACAGAGAGATGGAGAGAATGGTGAAAAAACATATTTAGCCATTTAATATATAATCAGTTTCCCAGTAGATTATTCACAAATTGTATTAACATGACGAAAAGTGTAGATAGTTATGTTATAATCTAATTACTAGTAGCATATATTTGTCATCTGATTAAGTAATGCAGATTACATGTAATCAGTTACTGTCAGTATCAGCAGCGTGTTCACGTGTAACTTTGATTTGGTGGAAATCAACACTGACATGACTAAAACTGCTCAGATATCAGAAAGATAAAACAAAACAAACTAGACCTTTCATTCAAGAGAACAAAAAAGGTCTCCGTTAATTTACAGCGTGCTAAATCTCAGAACAATAGAGGGAAGGAACTGCACACAAACATTTACTCTAAACATAGACAAAGGAAACACAGCAGCGAGAATCTAAATGCATGTTAGTATGTCCGGATCAACAAACTTTTTACGTTAATGTTTCTAAAATATTTCAGTATTTGGGGAAATTATTAACATTGTCAATTTTAAAATGAAAGGTAAATCTATGCATGCTTTTTTCTGTCTTATTTGTTGACTTGCTATGCTTCATGTGGAAAACAGGATAACTGTGAGATATCTGGAGGTGACCTAATCCTGTATTGTACTCAGAATCAGGAAAACATTTTACATCAGCTTACTTCACTTAACCTATTACACAGTTATTTTTGCTCCTCTAATTTTATTAAAATTCCTTCAATTTTGCAGCGTTACAAATGGGACTGATATTTAGTTCAACAGCTGAGGCGTTTCACAGTTTGTGTCACTCACTTTATATTCAGTATACAGTAGTTCACCGTAGTTCACCCCCCCAAAAAAAGTTTTGCCATCATTTGCTCTTTTGAATTTTCTTTTGTGCAAATGTTTTGTTTGCGTGGACTTTCAAATCAAAAGATGGACAAAACAAAAAGAGAGAATATTAAAAATCTCTTAAGTAAATGATGTAATAATTATAATTTGGGGGTTAACTACCTCTTTTATTTAAACATAACAGAATAATTGTTTGTTTATTCTGTTATGTTTTATTTAAACATAACAAAATAATTGCTTTTTAAAGTATGGACATTTACCAGAAGTCAGCAGATTATTGAGGCCTTCTTCATATACAGGGTCCACAGGTGAGTCCCAGTCCATATCACCCATTTCACTCTCACCATGACCACTGTCTTTAGTGCTCAGCCAGTCAGCATCCTGAGCCCCTGACCTACAATACACAACAAAAACAGTAAAGCCTTCAGAACGTTCCGAATATATGCCAACATCCAAGAGCTCTGAATGATAAAATAATGACTTATTATTATAAAAAAATGCAATATAAATGAATTAAACTGAAGCATATGTTGGTGTACAATGCCATTATCATTTTTTAATGGCCATATGATTTAGACAACACCATAATGGAATCCTGTGGTTTTCATTGCAAATACATGTATATTACCATGCTATATTGAAATATGTACTGTACCACAGTGCTGGCACAATACCTTTTTGTCAGGGGAAATTACCTATGTGATTCTCCTTAATATCAGTGTTCTGGGATTTTACTGTGAGCTAAAATGATCTCAACACTGAAAATAAAACAGTACAACACTTAGCTGAAGAAAGTATGACTGTGCTGTCTTTGTTTTAAACAAGCCCTGTCTTGCACAGATGAGTCACGGACTATGCTTTTTCTTTTTGATTCTAAATGAAAAAAAGTAAAATTTATAGAAACAGTTTTGCATTCTGCCTGATACCAATCTGTGTGTGAGACAGACAGCGGATGATAACAGCTATGATATGACTTGTTCTGTACTCACTGGCTGACGGATACTTCCTTTTTTACTAGATTTATAGATAAAATTGTAGTAGATTTGCATTCTGCCTGATACCAATCTGTGTGTGAGACAGATACTTCCTTTTTTACCAGAAATCTACTTGATACAATGATTAGAAGAGTGGAACATTCTTAAGAAGATTGTTATTGTGAGCTATTGCTTTGTATTCTGTGTGTTAGTGTCAGAATAAGGACATTTATTGTCTGGTCAAGAGCTTGTATAAATAAAATCAAAAGAAGGATAAAATGGCTTACCGGACAGTTCTGTGGGAATACTTGTTGCCACGGAAATTTGGTCGAGGCTGAAGTTGTCCTTGATGCAACAGAGACAGGAGCTGAGACACCTGCTGTAGAATTAAAATTATGCAAAATTAAACCTCATATACAGGATGATCCTAGGCAGACCACATAACTTGCTTTAATCTACAGGTGCACAAAACTATATGTACAGATAATAAAGAGTTATATTGATTACCATTTATTGATTACTTAATTTATGAAACATATAGAATGTTAATTTGTTGCTGATTTAGTTAGTTCTTAGTTAGTTTAGCTAGTTCTTAATGAGTTATACATTACCTCTCGATTATCTCTGCATTAGTTAAGCATAAATTGATGCATATTAGTGTCACTGTATCGTAAAGTGTTGTGTTATCAAATAAAAATTAAAAGTCTGCTACTTATGAATTCACAACTAATCATGTTATAAAACAATAGAGATTCTAAAAGATACCTGAATGATCATATATATATATATATATATATATATACTGTATATATATATATATGCAACTTGAATGCAATTTGCTTTTTTAGAATGTCACAAATTCATAATTCAATATATAAATTTGGTGCGTTACAGAATGAGCTACAACATTGGTGATGGACAGGCACACAGAACTGTCTGGGGTTGTGGAGTTTGAGCTGTAGAAGGGGTCCGGGGGAGACAGGAAGCTTTTTCTACACAGGGTCTATTCTTCTAGAGGCTGTTTCCTTCCAGGATGCACATAAGAAACCCAGCCTTGGCTGTGAGGACAGGCACCGGTGACATTTCGGCCCCTTTCCTCTGCAGTCGCCATAGGTCTAATTTGCCAACTGGGCCAAGTAAGTAAGGGAGGGTGGATTGGAGAGGAAGAAAGGAGAAGAGGGTGGAGGTCAGGATCCACGCTCTTCCTGACTGGCCGCAGTATTCACGTGAGGGCTCAAACCCATGCCAGGACCTTTTGTTCTGATAATCATTTTGGTTGAGGTAAGCATCTGGGTGGACCCTGATCCAGAGGATACACAGTTTGACCAGCACAGCACTTTTGGGCTGTTAGTCTTTGAAATAGTAGCTGATGAAAAGCTGATATTCTCACTTTATTTAATGAGAATAAGGTCAGTACCAGCAATTTGTTGCTGACTACCACCAGCCCATACACGTCTGAGAAGTATAATCTTACTGTGCAGAAATATCTGTTTTGGTTCCCCCCTCAACCTGGACAACCATGGAATGAATCTGCTTTTTCTTCCCACATTCAGTATGACTCTGTAATCTGATAACTTTGAGGATCGGCAGCATTTTCTCCTGAGGCATATTAAAGATTTAAGTTACTGTGTGACACTGATGTGATTCTGAATACACTTCAGTGTCTTCCTCATCTGTCAACTGTCCCCTTAGGCTGCTATAGATATGGGCCAGTCTAACTGAAGAGTGGGAAAGCTATCATGTACTTGAGCTATTATGAACTGGAAAACCCTGAAATCAAAGTCAGTACCTTTCAAAGAAGTTTGATGTAATGCTTTTTCATAACTGAAATGTTAAAACTGTAATAATAAAATCTCTTACTTGCACCTCCGGTGAGGCAGAGGACAATTCAATTGAACCGTTCTCTGCAAAGGCTGCCATTGAGAGTCGAACAAGATTCCTCAGGATTTGCCTGTGATCTGACTCTTCCATCTTTCCTCTTCTTTCTGTTGTCTTTGGTCTCCGTAAGGTGGCCTGATTACTGGGAACTGAAGTCATAGTTTCTGAGGCATCTGTTATAGTAAGCTTGACCTCTTCATTTTTGTTTCGTCTCAGTGTGCTGGTCTGTGAATTTGCAAAAGATGAGGAGGAAGAGTTTCTGGTCTTTTGCAGGGTTCCTGGGTTAAAAGGAAGTGCTCCATTCCATTCTATGCTCCCAGGCTTTCTGAGTATCTTGCTCTGAGTGAGTGGTGGGTTCCCATCCATTTCTATATGCGCTTGATTTTGAGCCATGCGAGCAAGGGTTGGTGTAAGTGTAAACTGGCCCTGTGGATGCAGCCTTTCCACCAAAGGTGATGTACATGACAACGCCTCAGCTTCATCTTCTTGTGGAGTTTCTTTATGACCCCGAAGCACTGGTACCAACTGGATGTCAGTCTTGTGAATGTGCTTCTGTGGGCGTCGTGGGTGACGGGTGTAGGCTGACTCAGCTTGCCTACAATTATAAGCACGGTTGTCCCGTTTGTCAGGATGACAGAACGTCTTGGCCAAAGCAATTGCTAGAAATAATACCAGGCAGGTTGATCCTAGGCAGATGGCCAAAAGCATTGTTAAACTGTACTGGCCATGGTTATCATGAGACAAGTTCTTTAGGTGGTCACGAAAGTTGATGAAGGTCAACTCCAAAGTGATTTTTGTGGTTAGCATAGGTGTTCCCATATCAGATACAGCAATGCCCAGTTTAAAAGTTCTGCTGATCAATTCTGTGGCATTGGTTGTGTTAACATAAAGCTGCCCAGTAGTTTTGTCCAGAAAAAATAGGTCAGAAGGCTTGCCATCTGTTATCCTAAAACTGAGTCTTCCGTTGAGACCAGAATCTGGATCACTTGCCCGAATTGTGGTGGCCAGAAAAACATCGGGTTTATTGAGGGTAGAGTAATTTCTTGGTTTGTAAAAGTTATCCTCCAGAGCTTTATTCCCAAGTTCAGTCACAATCTCCCCTTTTTCCACATTCACTGGGACACTTAGTAATGCAATTCCCTTCTTGGGTAGTGGCTCGTGGATTACAGGATAATTGTCATTAACATCCTGTATCTCAACCAGCACTGTTGCAGTACTGGTCATTGGTGGGTATCCTTGATCTACAGCTTCCACAATAAATGAGTAGGAGGGGGTTTCCTCAAAGTCTAATGATTGTTGAACAGTAACAGCCCCACTGCTGGGGTGGACTGAGAAGAATGCTGTTGGTGTCCCCAGTTCATTTGATTCTCTAATGGAGAATGATACTCTTCCACTGAGGTCCATGTCAACATCATGTGCTTCCACGGTCAAAAAATGTAACCCAGGAGTGTTGTTCTCTTTGAGGGCGCTCCGGTAGTGACTTGTGCCAAACATTGGTGCGTTATCATTTTCATCCAAAACATGGACAGTCAGATGCTTAATACAGGAAAGAGAAGGATCGCCATGGTCTTGAGCTAGAAGAGTGAGGTTATATTCCATTTGTCTCTCACGATCCAGTGTATCATTGGTTACAATCATGTAATTGTCTCCATG
This sequence comes from Enteromius fasciolatus, assembly GCA_032361145.1. Lineage (NCBI taxonomy): Eukaryota > Metazoa > Chordata > Actinopteri > Cypriniformes > Cyprinidae > Enteromius > Enteromius fasciolatus. The sequence goes on from JAUMHR010000064.1 coordinate 1,967,472, forward strand.
AATCAGTTTGAGTCTGAAAGGGCCAGATCCACTGAGAATTTGCACTTGCACCTGCCCATTTGCCCCAGAATCGGCATCAGATACCATCACAAGAGCGAGGAAGGTTTCATTTGGTGCTCCTTCAGAGACGGTTGCAACAGGGGAATCTGGTGGAGTCCATGTTATATGTATCCGAGGAGCATTATCATTAACGTCTCGCAATTTGACCTGCAGCTTGTGGTGAGATGGGATAGCATTGGGACCCAGATCTCGAGCTTGGATGTCTACCTCATACACATTCTTTTCTTCAAAATCTAAAGGGCCTTGTAAAGTCAGGGCACCTGTTTTGGCATCAATACTGAATAGTCTTTGCACTTCCGGTGGGGCGTGTTTACTGAGCGAGTACTCAACCTCCCCATTAGCACCTTGATCGGGGTCTGTAGCACGGAGATTAATGACAATCGTCCCACGAACAGTGTCCTCTGCTAGTTCGGTAATTACCGGGGCCTCCTCAAATACAGGGCTATTGTCATTGGAGTCAAGAATTGTGACTATAACTTTTGTGCTGCCAGATTTTGGTGGGTTTCCTTTGTCCCAGGCTGTTAGAACAAGTTCTAAAGTTGGCTGCAACTCCCTGTCCAGTTCCTTGATGACCACCAATTCAGCCTGTTTGGCTCCAGCAGAAGTACGGATATCCAAAGCAAAGTGCTGGTTTGAAGACAGGGAGTAGGTCTGCAAGCCATTCGGTCCTGCATCTGGATCTACAGCCCGGTCCAGAGGGATGCGCATTCTCAGTGAGGCTGTCTCAGAGATCTCCACCTCCTGCACTTGGCTGGGAAAGACTGGGCTGTGGTCATTTTGGTCCATCACCTCCACATGAACTGACAGGAAATGCATAGCACCAGCCTTTCTGTATAGAACACTGAAGGCCAGTTCACAAAATCCTGCTCCCCAGCATAACTCTTCTCGGTCCAGCTTGCCCAGTGTTGACACGGTACCATCCCTTGAATCAACTGTGACTGGTAGAGTATGCCCATGTGGCACAACCCGGAAGTTTTCCAGTGATCCTGTTTCCCCGCGTTCACGTAGGTCATCCAGAAGGCGACCCACCCTTGTCCCTGAGGGCTGCTCTTCCCAGACATGATATTGGATAATGAGGGGAGCAGAGCCCATATTATGGGCATGACAGGGTGGACACTCAATAAGAGCTGCCAGAAGGACCAAAGCCTGAAGCATGACTGTGTGTGAGGTTTCCTATTTCCTTTTATGTAGAGTCAAATGTGCTAAGCAACTAGATAGGCATTCTATCTAGAATACAGTTCACAACAGATATTCAAAACCTATACATATGTGCCTACTCTATGGTTAAAAAGTAGAAAACTGCTGTTTTAGAGTCAGAAATTAATGACAGTACCACCACAACCAGGTGCTTCATAAATTACCATTTATAGTAAATATGAAAGTCATAAAAAATTTAAAATTATAATGATCATCTCAAAGTTTCACTGTTGTAAGTTTATAGTAGCTTTAGTCTATATTAACTTTGAGATTGACTAACATCAACAGACATTCCTCACCACAATAATTAAACAGTAAACAGCCACTGAAAATATTGATAACTATTCAGACAAAAAAATCCCTTTTATTAAAGTATAAGTCCATATCCAGACCATTCTAATTTAGAAACAAAGTTATCATCTCCCTTAGCCAAATCAATGTTATTCTATAGCTCTACTCACTCACACACAGCTGCTTCTTCCCAGCCCAGGACTCTAGTCAGTATTAAAGTGAGGAACTGAGGAACTTAGGGGGCTGGGACGGCCTGGGGATGGCCTGTGAGCCAATAACAGGTCGTGTGGGAGGAGTATACAGTGCTCCTTAACTCCACCCGTCTGTAGCAAGGAGCGGATTTAGGAGAAATTAGGCTGTAATCAATGGTGCGCTTTTAACGAAACATGATATCACTTCTTTCATTCATTGCCTCTAGCTCTTCACACATTTGACTTTACTCCTTTTCCAAATGGTCTAAATAAACACAGTAAGAGTCACAGTCTATGGCATCTGTCATCAGAGTTGAAGCAAACTTAAGATGAGGCCCTGAAAACAAAAACAAGGCCTGGAGCTGAACTCTGAGGGTGCTGATGTAAAATTGCATTTTGTTTAAATTCCAAGCATCTAATGTTTTTTCTGCAATGGCCATCGGTAGTCAGCAATCAAAAAAATGTTTGAGTGAATTTTTTGGTAAATCTTTTCTCAAATTGTTATGCTGCATACAATTTACGATGAAAGAAAAAAGGTTCTGATTTAAAAAATGGACAGTTATATTAGTGGTACAAACAGATAGTTTCCCCATATTCATAAGCCAATATATTTAACCTTTATTGTCAGTTAAAATACAATGAATAAACATGAATTAACATTTATCAGAATTAATTTTTAGTAGAAACGTGTTAGCATTTACTTGAAAGCGTATATATCATTTCAACTATTCCCAATGGTTTTGGTTGTACAAGTAAGAGGATAATATATGTTATTGAAGGCTTGTAGCCAATGAAAAGAGGATGGTGAAAAGGGAAAAGTGCAGACCCCCACTTCCCCTCTACATGGGGGTCTCCTAACACAAACTATCCCATTACCTGCAAGCCAATAAAAGCTTTTCCCAGAGTGATAACACTGCATGATAACAGAGAGGTGACGTGTTACTGCAGCCCTGTCGCTTGCTGTTCAGAGACAGTGGGTGGGAGATCAGAAGCTTTAACTCTTGAGCGAACATTTAAGGTTAAATTTGGAGTAGGGAGTCCTCCTCCTCTTAGAGCTGGTGTGCATGTGTTTCTCAGGGGTCAGAGGTCACTCCATGTGATTGGTGTCTATCTCTAAAACAAACAGGCTTGGCCTTCACACATAATCCTCTCTCCATTTAGTAATTAGCTCCATCTGGAAAAAACATTGACGGAGAGGTTGTATACTTATGTTCTCTTATTACGTCTCTCTCCATTTGCTTTCTTTGCTTACTTTCTCCCCTTCATTCTCTTTCTGCAGGTCACAAAGAATATAGATTGAGATTTTTTTTTTTCTGTATTTTGTTTCATTTTACAAGAAACATACACCACCAGTGGAACATGTCCACATCATATTTCGCCTTTAAAAATTACAACGAAAGTAAAGTAACAAAATTTTTATGTTTAAGTGGAACTGTGTGTGTTTTAATGCAAACAAAAAAAGCTTATTGAGATCAACACACTGAATCAGTGCAAGGGAAAGAATTAAAAGCTGTTAGTTAATGCAGCTTCAGCTCACTGTTCCTCACTATAGTTTAGTTTAAAGACTTAAAAATGGTTTGCATGAATCATGTTAAAATGATTTATTAAAAAAATATTAAGTCTGCATTTTTTTTCTCACTTTAGTTTTTTGGAGTGAAATATAACCTGGGCATGTTCTTGAAAGGTTTTATAAAATTTCTAAATACTTATATATTTTTTTACAGAATAATGCAGCTAGAAGCATCAAAGTTAAACAGTTAAAAGGACACATGCATGTGTGCAAAAATAAAATGCAATTATTTGTGAGGTTTTCCAAATAAAAAGCAAAAAAACAAAAAACGAAAGTCCCAGAATATCATGTATCTGGCTGCCACATTGCTTCTCTAAGGTTTTCTTCAACACAGCATATGTGAATTAAATTAGACCACAGTCCCGACACACTATGTGTGTGTGTTTTACACTGACCTCCCCCAGTGCCCGGGTTTTCCCCCTTCCCATTTCCACTACCTCCACCTTCCCTTATCACAGTAGGATGAGGGATCTAAACATCATTGTACTGCTCAAACAATAGACGGTGACACAGTAAAGTAGCCAGCAGAGATGAACTACTGCTGCTTGTTGTGGATGTTTTCAGCAGACGGAGAGGAAATGGTGAAGACGCACATAAACAGAAGTTTCACTGGCTTGAGGTCAGTGTGTCTCATCTGAGGGCCAGAAGGAATGCCAAACAATCTCACAACACATTCCTGTCAGACGACAGCCTCTTATCTCCAGATGGATATTTCAACAAACTATGTCCATCTGACAAACAAAAGAAGCTGTTCAGTGAAGCACTTTGTCGAGCAACAATCCCAAATTCTGTTGAACCACATCACAAAATCTGTGATATGGTTCATCAGAAGAATGAGGATAAGACTGTGAGATCTTGTAAGACTGAAAGGTTGAGGGCGAAAAGCAGTACTAAAACAGAAAGAGCAGGTTTCAAACGTCTGCGTCTGAATATGTGTTTAAATGTGGCCACATTAGAGACTCTTTATGCCTCCTAAACAGATAATAATTTAACCAAAGATAACAGATTAATATCTCTTTTGTGCTCTTTCATATTGCTTCAGAGATTTATTCTAACAGCTCTGAAAACAAGATGCACAAAGTGCACAAAAACAAAGATTATGGTAAATTTCTTCAAAAGGAATGCTACTTTCTTTTTCATACTTTTGGCAGAGTAAATGGTGTTTTCACACTAGAATGAGTCTTTGGCCATTCACAAAAACCTCAGGCATTTATATGTGACCCTGGACCACTTGTCATAAGGGTCTTCTTTTTTTTTTTAAATCAAGATTAATACATTCCATTGATGCATGGTTTGTTAGTATAAGACACAAATCTGAGAGTGCAAAACAAAAATCTAAATATTGAAAAAATTGCCTTTAAATTTGTCCAAAAGAAGGATATTACTGCATATTACTAATCAGAAATCAAGTTTTTGATGTATGGCAGGAAATTTTCCAAATATCTTTATGCAACACGATCTTCACTTACTGTAATATCCTTATGATTTTTGAGATAAAAGAAAAATCTATAATTATTGTTGGCAATTTTTACAAATACACCTGTGATACTTATGACTGGTTTTGTGCTGTGGGGTCACATATAAATGAGTAGTCAGAAAACATTAAAATGAAAATAAATTAAAATTATGTCATTATTTACTCACCTTTTACATGCTCAGAAAAAAAGGTACAAAAGTTGTCGCTGGTGCAGTACTTATTCAAAAGGTACACCTTTGTACCTTATTTACCACTAAAGGTACATATTAGTACCAAAAATGTGTGTTTTATTTTACAGCAGATGTGCACAGTAAACCTGCACTTCACTCTTTATAATCATCAGTGTGCGCTCTGTAAGCACTGAAACAAAGTTAAGAAAACTGTTTTGGGACAATTTTATTCATCCTATACTGTCGATTAAGTCAAACCTGCTTTACCATCTTTAAATAAAGGTAAGTGTGCGTTAGGTTTGTGTAAGGTTGCTGACCTTCACATCGCCTCTGAGGGTGAAGAAAGACTGACACTCAACACATCACCTCTGTGTGTTCAGGAGCCTGTCGAGACAAGAGCAACTTGTCTTAAACACTCCACTGCTGACGTGATTCAGACCTGTTAAAACAACAGGGGACAGAGACATCCTGGGGACAGAGCCTTGAGACAAATCTGCTGTAGCTGATCTATAATCAGAGATACAGAGTGAGGAGCACTTAAGTAAAGCGTGTTTCAGTGCAGGACGTAGCTGATCTACTGACCTAGATGTTCATTTTAGGACAAGGGGCAGGACACAAGATAGGATATGTGTTCACCAGTGATGAGTCGTTTGAAATAAAGATGCCAATTAAACCTTGGTAATTCATATAGTACTAGACACAGTTTTCGGTAACACTTTAGAATAGCGGATGTTTATAAGTCATTTATAAGAGATTAGTTAATGATGAAATGTACATCTACAAAACATTCACAAATGATTAATAAGTGAT